>LVTN01000031.1:478283-499107 GCA_001649415.1 Musa itinerans
GTTGGATGTGGGGACCGGGGAATTAACCAGTTCTCTGATTATTAGATGCATCGAGATTCGTCGATCGCTGGATTTATGTGCTGAATCTAGTTTCGACTTTATTTCAGAGTTTGGAATCTAATGCGATCACAATGGGCGAGGTATTCGATGGTTCCGAGCACCAGTACTGTGAGATCTCCACTTCTCTCTCACGGAAATGTACATCAGCTGCACTTCTCGATGGAGGTACCCCTCTCTCTCACTCTCTCTCTCTCTCTCTCTCTCGTGAACTTATTAAACATGTAATTTGCTCGACAGAGAAAAAGAAGCATAAGGTATCTGAAATTAAATCCGGCCTGGAAGATGCGGAGAATCTAGTAATGCGCTCGATTGTATCTCATTGGTTGATTAATAGGACCTGCAACTTTATAAGATTTCTTTTCTAGATTCGAAAAATGAATCTCGAAGCCAGAAGCTTGCAGCCGAGCATAAAGGCCAGATTGCTGGCAAAGTTGAGGGAATACAAGTAGGACCTTAACAACTCAAAGAGTGAATTTAAAAGAATTACCATCCCTAATCCTAGCCAAGCTGCAAGAGAAGAGCTACTGGAGTCAGGGATGGCTGATACATTGGCGGTACGACAGGTCTTAGTTTATTGTATTTTCACTGTATATTATCGTGCTTAATCATTGCATTTCTGGCTTTCTATTATAATCTGTTCGCCATGTAGTTATAGGTTAGTTTGATAATTATTGGATTTAGGGCAACATAATTGATAAATGTTAGGCTTTGCTGATGTGAAATAACAGTTCGTATGGAAAGTTGTTTTCTCTGTTTCCATCACATTATTCTTGGATTGTCTTTCTTCTTTTTTGTTGTTCACCATTCTTTTGGAGTTTGGATATCCAATTGCTATGCAACACTCAGAATGAATTATTAGTATTTTATCACTGTGCATGTGTCATCTTGTATTTAAATCATTTGGTGGTGCAGGTCTCTGCCCTCTGCCGATCAAAGGGCAAGGTTATTGATGTCTACTGAGAGACTCAACAAGTCTAGTGGCTGGATAAATGAGAGCTCAAGGACAACACTGGAGTCATAAATAGTTGGTGTTTCAGTTCTTCAAGGTTTGCATCAACAAGGGCAGCCTCTCTTACATGCCCATGTAACCGTATGTTTCTGTGCTAATCTTCTTGTTCTTGTGACAACTTCATGTACTTTTTTTCATGGGTTAATCTTTCATATTCAGTGCCATCTGTAGTTTTTGTGCTTACTGATGTGATCATCTTAGTTAATGCCAATCGGACAATTTAAGTCGAAATTGGAAGATGTGAGAACATAGCTACTTCTTTTTTTGGGGTTCTCCTTTGGGACTTTTCCTAATGTAAGCTACTCAACCGCATGAGGAGGATATTTGGTAGCAGAGCTTGCGGCCGCGGAGATGGAATGCTTAGGCCGCGCAAACTCCGCAGTGATCTCTGTCCACTTCGACGAATGGAGGTTCCGAAGGAGTTTTTTAATATGCATGTGAATAATTACATAAATATCCAAAAATAATAATTGAAATTTAAGTACCATAAGAAAATAAAAAATTACCATTATTTTATATGAGAAAACTAAAAAAATTGTAATTCATAGGTTTTTTAATTCCATAAAAAGTCTTTAAATTGGTCCAATCAATTCTATTTAATTGGACAAGCCCATAATTGAACTACTCAAAATGGGCTCATAAATTTGGGCCAAACTTCGTCCCAATTAGGTTAGTCAAAATAAAAGTTGATCAAGATTAAAATTAATTAAAAACTTAAATTCTTACTAAATTAAATTTAAATCAAGCTGTGGTCAAAATCTAACCAAATTATAGTCAAAATCTAGGTTTGATCAAAAGTTAGGATTGACTGTGATCAAAATTGCTCAAACTTGAATTTTAACCATGTCAAAATTAGATATGATTGGTCAAAAATAGGAGTTGACCATATCAAAATCTGATCAACATCAAATTATGAAAAGTTGTTCTAGTCAAAATTAAATTTTGGATAGTGACCTGGTCAAAATAACTATTAAGCAATCAAAATCCAAATCAGGGTCAAGATCAAAATTAGATTTTGACCAAAGTCAAAATATAATATTGTCAAAATCAATATTTTGACCAAACTAGGTCATCTTTCTTTTGGAAGAAAGAGGAGCAGTACAATATTTTGGATGAGGAGCGTGTTGAAATTCTTGTAGAAGCAATGAGAATTGATCTTCTTTCTTTGTTCTCCAAGAATCTTAATGATGAGAGACTCGTGGATCTGAAATCTCCCTGTTATGATCCGTAATCTCTCGATGTGATTAAAAATAATCTTATCAGTGAGATTAGTAGACTAATTGAGAAAGTAAGGGTGATCAAAGAGGAAAAGATGTAATTTTTTGACTCTTACATATCCAGAAGAAGAACTAAGAAATCGCCTATTGATTTTAGAGTTTGATTTGAACATCGTAACTAGCTTATTTGAAGAACTGGATCTTCAAGCAGAAGCTGTAAAGATTAAATTGATGGAGAGGGAAACACGACTATCGGAAGCAAATCAGAAGGTCAAAATCCACCTAAGAAAAAAATATGTTACTAAATGAAGCCCTTGAGGCTCTTCAGTGGGATAATGTTGAAACTAAGCTCATGAAAGAAGAGATAGAGAAGAAAATTTTAACTTTGATAGGTGTTAACACGATCGTCAATTGGTGAGTCGGTTCGGTCGATTTTCTGTTGAAAGCGCTCCTTTCTAGTCACTCTTCCTAGTTGATGTGGAGAGTTGGTACTACGGGCAAGATGAAGAAAACTGTAGGGAGAGACAACACGCTAGGTGTGGCTCAATCTTCGAGCGGCGAAGCTTGGTTTGGGAATTGGGTGATCTCTTCTGTCTGGTAGCTTCTTGGTCGTGCCTCCGGGCTACGTCGATGACCTTGCATAACAGGCTTTGCGCTGGGAGTGTTTCGACTCGACCCCTCCGATGCTTAAGTTAGGAAAATAGGGAGGGAGGAAGACAAGAGTATCAACAATGAATTAAGAGAGCAAAGAGTCTCTTCTATATATCTGCCCTAGCTTGGCCTAGGGCATGGCTTTTATACTTGAGCGCTGGGTGGAGCGGATGGGCTTTCATCAATGCTCCCCTTACCCGGCGTGATAGAAACATTTAATACGGGCGACATGTCGGCGCATGCTTCCAAGGGCAGCATTTGGGGACTGTCGCGATGATGTCTCCGATTGGGTTTTCTTGCTTCTTCGGGTCAAGCTGGGCGTGGTCCTCTCGTTGTTCATTCGGCTGGTGAAGCGGGGCCATGTCGTAGACCATTAATGTGGAGCCAGGTTTATTTTTCCAACTGCAGTATCGGTGAGGAAAAATTCCTGCGGGCTCACTTCAGGAAGTTGGGGCAGGTGACGTGACATTCCGTTGGTGGTCGGTAGGGAGTAGGTGGCTCCGAGCCTTCGTCTAGGTGTTGCTTACGTGTTCATCCCTATCAATAGGAATGAGGAGATTAGAAAATACAACGGTGAAGAGGGGGACATTGATCAATTGCATAAAAGAGTTGAAGATCGTGTATTGTATGCAGGGAGGAGCATCTCATCTTATTAGAACTTCAAAAAGAAACAAGTGAGATTATGCAGTGTGAAGAGCAGATTACAACAATGTTGACCGACTTCCAGATTTTGTTAGACAATGCAGCATTGCAGGATGACAAGTTTCAAGTACTGAGAGTAGTAGAAGGCGAGGTTAGTGCAGTAGTGCAAAAGGAGGTGCCAGTTGCTGAACTATATTTATTTATGCAAGGAACATCTAATTGCTCAGAATTTATTCAAGGTTTTTATAAAATCCCTAGGCCTTATTTGTCTGCACCAACACTCTCCATTACACTACACCGAAGCTGTCGCTTCCCTCCTGTACTTGGGAGTGAACATGGTCAACTCATTCCCTCGGTTCAACATTAGTCGGCTAGCCTCCTTGTAGAACCGTTCGGCATATCACATAGCGTCAACGTCTTCCCCACGAAGTGGTTGCAAAGGAGCAACAAGCAGACCGTGAAAAAGAGGAAAATGAACGTCTTTAAGAAAGTGGATGTGGGAGATGGCCATTGCTCTCGGTGTTTAAGTAGAACTGCGAACGAGGAGGAGACAATGGTGAAGAAAAGTCGGAGGGTATTTATAATCGGTTAATTAGAAGTCCGGTTGGACTGTCACGAGACTCGGCATTAACTCATACGTTTTGTTGAAGAGAACGGGCTGACGATTTCGGTTGAGCCCAACCGCGAGCTGCATTCAACTTTTGAAAGCCATCTCTACTTTTTGTGCTTACTGATTTCCCCTTCTTGTTGATCTCGTTTTCTTCGATTTCTTTTTCGTGTGGGTTTCCGAATTTAATTTCTATTCCTTTGTTCTTTTCTTCGCACAATTGGGTTTTGCTTGGCGATTTACACCCCTGGATCAAGGATTCTAGGGTTAGGGTGTTGGATGTGGGGACCGGGGAATTAACCAGTTCTCTGATTATTAGATGCATCGAGATTCGTCGATCGCTGGATTTATGTGCTGAATCTAGTTTCGACTTTATTTCAGAGTTTGGAATCTAATGCGATCACAATGGGCGAGGTATTCGATGGTTCCGAGCACCAGTACTGTGAGATCTCCACTTCTCTCTCACGGAAATGTACATCAGCTGCACTTCTCGATGGAGGTACCCCTCTCTCTCACTCTCTCTCTCTCTCTCTCTCTCGTGAACTTATTAAACATGTAATTTGCTCGACAGAGAAAAAGAAGCAGAAGGTATCTGAAATTAAATCCGGCCTGGAAGATACGGAGAATTTAGTAATACACTCGATTGTATCTCATTGGTTGATTAATAGGACCTGCAACTTTATAAGATTGCTTTTCTGGATTCGAAAAATGAATCTCGAAGCCAGAAGCTTGGAGCCGAGCTAAAGGCCAGATTGCTGGCAAAGTTGAGGGAATACAAGTCGGACATTCACAACTTGAAGAGTGAATTTAAAAGAATTACCATCCCTAATCCCAGCCAAGCTGCAAGAGAAGAGCTTTTGAAGCCAGGGATGGCTGATACATTGGCGGTATGACAGGTTTTAGTTTATTGTCTTTTCACTGTATATTATAGTGCTTAATCATTGCATTTCTAGCCTTTTATTATAATCTGGTCGCCATGTAGTTAAAGGTTAGTTTGATAATTATGGGATTTAGGGGCAACATAACCGATAAATGTTAGACTTTGCTGATGTGAAATAACAGTTCATATGGAAAGTTGTGTTCTTTGTTTCCATCACATTATTCTTGGATTGTCTTTCTTCTTTTTTGTTGTTCACCATTCTTATGGAATTTGGATATCCAATTGCTATGCAACACTAAGATGGAGAGGAAAAAAGTTCTGAGAACCTTTTTCCTTCTGTGAATGGGTTTTACCTTTTAGTTTGGAAGTATAGTATAAACTCAATAATACTGAAATATGAACTAAGGTTCATGAGACTACAATCATATGAATTAGATATATACAATCATATTTCAACTAGTTATATATAAATGTGGTAAAATTTCTTTCTCTATACAATAGGAAACATCAAATGATCTACAGATGTAATTGTATGATCTTAAGAAGTTCACGAGACTACGTTTTATTTAAAACATTTGACTATAGAGTCATTGCAAACTCAATATTCACATTAGTTCTGTACAAACCATCATACAAAATTTCATAATAAACTTTTATTAAATCATAAATATATTGAGTTTGTCATCACCAAAAAAAGGTTAATATCCTAATAATTCTAGATAATTTTTTTTTAGAATTATGGGAAAATAGTATGTATCCTTAAGATTTATTAAATGGATCATCTTTAAACGTAAGCTAAAACTATTAGTTAAAATGATTCCCTATGACGATGAATCTTTCATGCTCCTTTGACTTTTTTGAATTAAAATGAAATCCTATTCATTATCGATAACATGAGTTTGAAATATTAAGTACAATTCACTAAATATTAGAAGAGACTTTTATATTATTTGATTAGAAGTATACAAAGGTTACTAACCTTTCTCTTTCGAAGTAAACCTTATTAGTCCTTCGAGATGGAATGCTTAGGCCGCGCAAACTCCGCAGTGATCTCTGTCCACTTCGACGAATGGAGGTTCCGAAGGAGGAAGGTGGCGGCGTACGGGAAGCAGCTCCTCCCCTGCTAGCGGCGCCGCTCGCTTGCCCGGATCCGGGTGCGCGCCGCGGGAGGGGGCGTGGACAGCTGTGTCGCCACCGGGATCGAGGAGTTCGCGGATGAGGAAGATTTCATCAAGGTGGGCGGGAGCGAGCGGCTATTCGTCCAAATGCAGGAAAGAAAGCCCATGGAGAAGCAGAGCAAAATTGCCAAAAAGGTTTCCTTTCTCGCCTTAATGGCTTAATCTCTTCTATTTTTATGCTTCCAGTCACATATAACTTGTCCTTTTATTGCATCGCTTTTGGAACGCCAATTGGGATAAAATGAACCTGTGAATTTATGTTGTTTGTTGGGTACTGTTGCATCTGATGAATGTTAACTCGAGTTGCAAGAGGCAGAGTGATGAATATTGCTGTTTCTGCTAGTTTACCTCTTGTGTGTCCAGGTAGAATTGCATTAAAGGATGTGTCAGATCTGAGAGCTTGGTTTCACCATTAGGCATTTACACGTAGAGCATATACCGGGTGACTTCTTGTGACATGAGCATCATCCAGATTATAGAAAATGTGATTTTAAGTCGCAGAAGCATATCGTAATAGAATAGCTTCCTCAATCTTAGCCAGTTCTTACAAGGAACAAAAATTTACTGTATCACCATGCTGATTAGCTCCATCTTTCCTCTCCAACATGTTCTTTTCTCAATGTACTTTTCGTTTGTGATTCCTTCTGTTTGGACCATTAATTTGTTCAGACTAATTATTAATCCTCCTTTCAGCTGTCACCTATATCTTCAGCGGCTTTAATGTCGTGGGGGAATGACCTAAGCTTTTATCTTCCATATTAGCTCCTTGGTAATAGTCAACTGGGGCATATTATGACCTGAGCTTTTTTCTATCAAGATTGTTAATATAGAGAGAGAACACTCGTGAGTCTTGAAGCAACAAAAATTTTAACTACATTATAAATCTTTACTGCTTTACTAACTGTAGCTCAGTTAAATCAACAATTTATAAATCTTGGACTTTTAACTACGATGGCCAAAGCAATAAGACAATGTACTTCCATGATATGAATTATTTTGAATAAAGAGATTAAACTCAAAATAATGTAAAACTTACCTTTCTTACCTTTTGATAGGCAGAATGAAATCAAACCTTAACCTATAAATTATTATGGGAAGTAAACTGGCATGGCTAGGGCACCATGATCAGGGCTCATAAGAGAGATGGAGCAATGATAGAGAGAGAGGAACAGATTGACCAAAAAACTTAAGCATTGATGCTCTAATTTATAATCCAAATCTTGGTTATATTTCTTATATATAGAAAGTGAATTTACATCGAATATAAACATATTTTGGTACAATAAAATTATTCATTTTTTTTTCTCAAATGAGCAAAAAATATATGCATGAAAGAAACATCGCTTTAGTCTTTTAATAAAAAGTATTGAGTGTATGGAGATGGTGCATGCACATTAAGATCAAGTAATGAACTACTGAGAGATGCATGCACATTAAGATCATGTATATGAACAAGCCAGTAGAGCTGTATATAAGTCTCATCATGATGAGCAAATCATGGCTTTTATCTCTATGCTGAAAATATTTGTAGGAGAATTATAAATTAAATCATGGTTCTAAATATATATATAGGTTGCAATTAATTAATGTATGGTAGTATTGTACATATAACTATATCTAAATTTGATTTATGTAACAGCGTAAGCTAAATATCAATTCTAATTTTCACTCAAATATATATCACTGTATCTTTTATGGATTATTTACTAGCTAATTATAAAAACATGTTCTTTAAATATCTTATGCGGTAAGGTTTTAGTAAATGGATCAATAATTAATATAGCAAAATTTAAGTTCTTATTTGATATTAATTATTTCTGAATTTTTCTTTACCTATTAAGTACTTTATATCATAATGTATATAATTTTTAAGGTATTTGTCATTCTTAGAAAAAAAAACTACCGTGATGTGTCATAAAGTATCTTCAGTGACTTGGGAGTTTGACAATACCAAGTCTTGAGATAAAATTTTATAATAATAAAATTTGATTAATGGTATCAAAACATGCCACTAAATCAGTTTTTATTTTGATAATGTAATTTATATTATACTATTCTTAAAAATTACAACTTCAACTAATATAAATATGAATCGTGGACTTCCCATTGTCGAGGTAATGAATATAAAATTCTCATTATTTCAAGCTAATCTAATCTCTTATATGTGAGCTTATAATCCTTTGTCCTTTACAAATATCTTACTACTTTATTTATAGTCTTTCAATGTTTCATTTATTGGTAACTCTAATATTTATTATATATTTTTTACTATAAAACTGATATCTTATCTAATATAGGCTTAAGTATATAATAGACTTCCAACTACACATCTATAAGAAATGTTTTATTTATTTATATTCTTTTATAATATTATTAGGACACTGACTTTGATTAAAATTTTCATCTATAGTAATAGATATATCATTAGCTCAACAAAACTACATACTAAATCTCTGAAGACTCGATTAATACATCTTTTTTTGAGATATTCTTTAAATATCTTTGAGATTTATCCTTAAATATCTCAATGCTAATAATATAAACAATCTCATTCATATTGATCATCTTAAAATTGTTGGTGAGAAATATCTTGGTCTCATGTAATAAATCAAAATCATTGGTGGCAAGCTTTCCTTTCCTTTCTCTGCGAATCCTTTAGGTTGCTTAATTTAAATTTTCTCATCTAGATTCTCATTCAAAAAATTTGTTTTCATATCCATATGACATAAATTAAGATCATAATGAGCTACTAATATCATTATTATTTTTAACGAGTTAATTTAAAAATAGAGAAAATATCTCGTTATGATTGATATCTTCTTTATAAATAAAATTCTTTATCATAAGTCTGGTTTTATATCATTCAATATTAACTTTTAAGTTATATTTAGTCTTGAAGACTAATTTATAATTGACTTTTTTATAATTATTGGATAATTTGATGATTTTTAAACACCTTTCCAGTCTATTAATTTTAACCCTTCTTTTATTGCATTATAGTATTTTTCAAAATCATCATTTTCATAACTTGTGAAAATAAAATATTACACATGATCATAAAAAATGACAGAGCTCCTTTTCTTTTGAGATCTTATATAAACTATCGGTTGTGGTTGATCAACAAGATCATTAGTAATCACATCAATATCATGTGAGATTTTATCAATGTTATTTTATAGTTCACCCTCATCAATTCGTTCATTAAATTTTGGATAGTGACCTGGTCAAAATCACTATTCAACGATCAAAATCCAAATCAAGGTCAAGATCAAGATCAAAATTAGATTTTGACCAAAGTCAAAATATAATATTGTCAAAATCAATATTTTGACCAAACTAGGTCATCTTTCTTTTCGAAGAAAGAGAAGTATAATATTTTGGAAGAGGGCATGTTGAAATTCTTGTAGAAGCAATGAGAACTGATCATCTTTCTTTGTTCTCCAAGAATCTTAATGATGAGAGACTCGTGGATCTGAAATCTCCCTGTTATGATCCATAATCTCTCGATGTGATTAAAAATAATCTTGTTAGTGAGATTAGCAGACTAATTGAGAAAGTAAGGGTGATCGAAGAGGAAAAGATGTAATTTTTTGACTTTTACATATCCAGAAGAAGAACTAAGAAATCGCCTGTTGATTTTAGAGTTTGATTTGAACATCGTGACTAGCTTATTTGAAGAACTGGATCTTCAAACAGAAGCTGTAAAGATTAAATTGATGGAGAGGGAAACACGACTATCAGAAGCAAATCAGAAGGTCAAAGTCCATTCAAGAAAAAAATATGTGACTAAATGAAGTCCTTGAGACTCTTCGGCCAGATAATGTTGAGACTAAGCTCGTGAATGAAGAGATGGAGAAGAAAATTTTAACTTTGATAGGTGTTAACACGATCGTCCATTGGTGAGTCGGTTCGATTGATTTTTTATTGAAAGTGTAGGTCCTTTCTAGTCACTCTTCCTAGCTGATGTGGAGAGCTAGTACTATGGGCAGAATGAAGAAAACTGTAGGGAGAGACAACATGCTAGGAGTGGCTCAATCTTCGGGCGGTGAAGCTTGGTTTTGGAGTTGGGTGATCTCTTCTGCCGGGTAGCTTCCTGGTCATGCCTCCGGGCTACGTCGATGACCCTGCACAACAGGCTTGCGCCAGAAATGTCCCTGCTCGACCCTTCTGATGCGTAAGTTAGGAAAACAGAGAGGGAGGAAGACAAGGGTATTAACAATGAATTAAGAGAGTAAAGAGTCTCTTCTGCCTGTCTGCCCTAGCTTGGCCCGGGGCATGACTTTTATACTTGAGCACTAGGTAGAGCGGACGGGCTTCCGTCAATACTCCCCTTACCCGATGTGGTGGAAACATTTAATATAGGTGACGTGCCAACGCATGCTTCCAGGGGCAGCGTCTGGGGACTGTCGCGATGATGTATCCGATCGGATTTTCTTGCTTATTCAGGTCAGGCAGAGTGTGGTCCTCTCGTCGTTCGTCCGGCTGGTGAAGCCGGGCCATGCCGTAGACCATTAATGCAGAGCCAGGTTTATTTTTTCGATTGCATGATCGATAAGGAGGAATTCCTGTGGGCTCACTTCGGGAAGTTGGGGCAGGTGATGTGACATCCGGTTGGTGGTCGTAGCAGTGATTGAAAAAGGCGCTCGGGCGCTCGGGCGAGGCGAGGCGAGGCCCGAGCGCCTCGTTAATCTCCCAGGCGGCGCGCTTCAAACAGGCGCCACCTGGGCGCTCGCCCGAGCCCAGGCGCTGGGCGCTTCGGGCGAGCGCCTGGGTAAACCAAGGCGACCGAACCAGGATTTTAGGTCTGGTTCGGTCCTGGTTCGGTTGTTAGTTGGTTCAATCGAACCAACTAAACCGATATAACCCTTACCCAACCCTAACCCGCTGCCGCTGCCGCTCCCGATCCCGATCTCGCTGCTCGCCGCTGTCGCTGCTCGCAAACGCTGCCTCTGTCGCCGCTCGCGCCTCCCGCTGCCGCTGCTCGCCGCTGTCGCTGCTCGCGCCTCCCGCGAGTCCTCCTGCTGCTCGCGCCTCCCGCCTCCCGCGAGCCCTCTCGCGACCCCTCCGGCTGCTCGCGCCTCCCGCTCCCTTTCCCTTTCCCGCAGAATGAAGAAAACTGTAGGGAGAGACAACATGCTAGGAGTGGCTCAATCTTCGGGCAGTGAAGCTTGGTTTTGGAGTTGGGTGATCTCTTCTGCCGGGTAGCTTCCTGGTCATGCCTCCGGGCTACGTCGATGACCCTGCACAACAGACTTGCATCGGAAATGTCCCTGCTCGATCCTTCTGATGCTTAAGTTAGGAAAACAGAGAGGGAGAAAGACAAGGGTATCAACAATGAATTAAGAGAGTAAAGAGTCTGTTCTGCCTGTCTGCCATAGCTTTGCCCGGGGCATGACTTTTATACTTGAGCACTAGGTGGAGCGGACGGGCTACCGTCAATACTCCCCTTACTCGATGTGGTGGAATCGTTTAATACAGGCGAGGTGCCAGCGCATGTTTCTAGGGGCAGCGTCTGGGAACTGTCGCGATGATGTATCTGATCGGATTTTCTTGCTTATTCGGGTCAGGTAGGGTGTGGTCCTCTCGTCGTTCATCCGACTGGTGAAGTCGGGTCATGTCGTAGACCATTAATGTAAAGTCAGGTTTATTTTTCTGATAAGGAGGAATTCCTGTGAGCTCACTTCGGAAAGTTGGGGTAGGTGACGTGACATCCGGTTGGTGGTCGTAGGTGGCTCCGAGCCTTTGTCTAGGTGTTGGACTGGTGAAGTCGGGTCATGTCGTAGACCATTAATGTAAAGTCAGGTTTATTTTTCTGATAAGGAGGAATTCCTGTGAGCTCACTTCGGAAAGTTGGGGTAGGTGACGTGACATCCGGTTGGTGGTCGTAGGTGGCTCCGAGCCTTTGTCTAGGTGTTGCTTACGTGTTCATCCCTATCAATAGGAACGATGAGATTAAAGGTCTTCAAAAAGAAAATACGATGGTGAAGAGGGGGACATTGATCAAATGCATAAAAGAGTTGAAGATCGTGTATTGTATGCAGGGAGGAGCATCTCATGTTATTAGAACTTCAAAATGAAACAAGTGAGATTATGCAGTGTGAAGAGCAGATTGCAACAATGTTGACCGACTTCCAGATTTTATTAGTCAATGCAGCATTGCAGGATGACAAGTTTCAAGAACTGAGAGTAGTAGAAGGCGAGGTTAGTGCAGTAGTGCAAAAGGAGGTGCCAGTTGCTGAACCATATTTATTTATCCATTACATTACACCGAAGCTCTCGCTTCCCTCCTGTTCTTGGGAGTGAAGATGGTCAACTCATTCCCTCGGTTCAACTTTGGCCGCCTAGCCTCCTCCTTGTAGAACCGGTCGGCATATCACACAGAGTCGATGTCTTCCCCACGAAGTGGTTGCAAAGGAGCAACAAGCAGACCGTGAAAAAGAGAAAAATGAACGTCTTTAAGAAAGTGGATGGGGGAGATGGCCATAGCTCTTGGTGTTTAAGTAGAACTGCGAACGAGGAGGAGACAATGGTGAAGAGAAGTAGGAGGGTATTTATAATGGGTTAATTAGAAGTCCGGTTGGACTGTCACGAGACTCGGCATTAACTCATACGTTTTGTTGAAGAGAACAGGCCGACGATTTCGGTTGAGCCCAACCGCGAGCTGCATTCAACTTTTTGAAAGCCATCTCTACTTTTTGTGCTTACTGATTTCCCCTTCTCGTTGATCTCGTTTTCTTCGATTTCCTTTTCGTGTGGGTTTCATCTCACGATGATCCGATCTCGAAATCTGTTGTTTTCGAATTTAATTTCGATTCCATTGCTCTTTTCTTCGCACAATTGGGTTTTGCTTGGCGATTTACGCCCCTGGATCGAGGATTCTAGGGTTAGGGTGTTGGATGTGGGGACCGGGGAATTAACCAGTTCTCTGATTATTAGATGCATCGAGATTAGTCGATTGCTGGATTTATGTGCTGAATCTAGTTTCGACTTTATTTCAGAGTTTGGAATCTAATGCGATCACAATGAGCGAGGTATTCGATGGTTACGAGCGCCAGTACTGTGAGATCTCCGCATCTCTCTCACAGAAATGTACATCAGCTGCACTTCTCGATGGAGGTACCCCCCTCTCTCTCTCTCTCTCTCTCTCTCTCTCTCGTGAACTTATTAAACATGTAATTTGCTCGACAGAGAAAAAGAAGCATAAGGTATCTGAAATTAAATCCGGCCTGGAAGATGCGGAGAATTTAGTAATACACTCGATTGTATCTCATTGGTTGATTAATAGGACCTGCAACTTTATAAGATTGCTTTTCTAGATTCGAAAAATGAATCTCGAAGCCAGAAGCTTGCAGCCGAGCATAAAGGCCAGATTGCTGGCAAAGTTGAGGGAATACAAGTAGGACCTTAACAACTCAAAGAGTGAATTTAAAAGAATTACCATCCCTAATCCTAGCCAAGCTGCAAGAGAAGAGCTACTGGAGTCGGGAATGGCTGATACATTGGCGGTATGACAGGTCTTAGTTTATTGTATTTTCACTGTATATTATCGTGCTTAATCATTGCATTTCTGGCTTTCTATTATAATCTGGCTGCCATGTAGTTATAGGTTAGTTTGATAATTATCGGATTTAGGGCAACATAATTGATAAATGTTAGGCTTTACTGATGTGAAATAACAGTTCGAATGGAAAGTTGTTTTCTTTGTTTCCGTCACATTATTCTTGGATTGTCTTTCTTCTTTTTTGTTGTTCACCATTCTTTTGGAATTTGGATATCCAATTGCTATGCAACACTAAGGAGGAGTGGAAAAAATTTCTCAGAACCTTTTTCTTTCTGTGAATGGGTTTTACTTTTTTGTTTGGAGGTATAGTATAAACTCACTAATACTGAAATATGAACTAAGGTTATACGGAGGAGGCTTGGAGCTATAAGATGCTAAACATAGAAGTTAGCAATGAACAACATATTGAACATGTGTAACTGCTAAATAACCACTTGTTGGCCTTGGAGATTGTAATTCAGGTATTGGTATGGAACGGTTTATGTTGGGTTTATCATGAATTAGCCCTCAGTGACCTAGCTCGACATTATGATTCTGTAATTTCCTGCATAGGAGCTGGTGATTACAGTGGTGGTGACAGGTTCGACTTTGATCAAGTAAATAGCAGCATGGAACCAGAGTGTTGGATTTGAATCTATGCAACTGTGGAGGCTTCATGTCTTTACTTCAAGCTGTGCAGAATGAATTGCTAGTATTTTATCACTGTGTATGTATCATCTTGTATTTAAATCATTTGGTGGTACAGGTCTCTGCTGATCAAAGGGCAAGGTTATTAATGTCAACTGAGAGACTCAACAAGTCTAGTGACAGGATAAAGGAGAGCATAAGGTCAACACTGGAGTCAGAAGAAGTTGGTGTTTCAGTTCTTCAAGACTTGCATCAACAAGGGAACCTCTCTTACATGCCCATGTAACTGTATGTTTCTGTGCTAATCTTCTTGTTATCGTGACAACTTCATGTACTTTTTTTCATGGGTTAATCGTTCATATTCAGTGCCATCTGTAGTTTTTGTGCTTGCTGATGTGATCATCTTAGTTAATGCCAATCGGACAATTTAAGTCGAAATTGGAAGATGTGAGAACATAGCTACTACTTTTTTTGGGGTTCTCCTTTGGGACTTTTCCTAATGGGATGAGTGTCTTAGTACAACAGCATCTGTTCATAAGCTAAATTTGGCATCATGGATCTAGTCACAAGATGGTCATAGTTGGGGTTTTATTTCTTTCAATCATATTAATCTTCTCTTGTCATATGTTTCGGTAATATCTTAAAGCTAAAAAGAGGAAATAAGGTGTTCATGGTACAAGGGATGACAGTCATAATTGACTCTATCTGAATGTACTTGTTGCAAATATAATTCTTTTTTCAAGGTCAAGATTTTAAAATTTAGTTCTCCAATTCAATCGTTTACAAATGCTAAAGCAGGGACCAAGGACTGAATTCGTGACCACAAATAAATCATCAAGAACCAGTAAACATTCATCCAAAAAGGTGAACTGAGAAATTGGTAATCAATTATAGACATTGTGTCATCAGCGTTTAAGGCTCTCAATGAAGTCCCTTCCATTAGTTATACAGATCAGACAATGTGTTTATAAATCTTTGAGTTGGAAGATTAATAGTGGTGAGGTATCTGACATTCACCATGGTACTTCTCCACTTAAAAATGTTGTAGCAAGTACGTGATGATAAAAGAAAGATGCTACAGTTTGGATCCTAGTGCATTCTGCTTTCTGGCAAAAGATCCAACGGAACCAGTATCTTAGGGGATTAAGCCACCATTTAATTCTTCTTTTGATTTTTTTAATTCTTTTTTCCTTTGATCTTATATGTTTAGCTACATAGAACTAGGGCAACACGATGCTTGGCCCAAACTAGTTTGGTTGGTCTAGAGTTGGAAAAACCCCAATCAGCCGGTGTTCATTATGGTTGAGAACTCTCAATATGTAGTGTTTTGTTCCAAACCAACCCATTCAAGCTGCACTTTAGTTGTGCGCACCCCTGAATAGATGACATCAGCAGGTTTGGGATTTGGTGGCGATTGCTATCAAAGTATGTTGTGCATGAAAAAAGCTGCATATAACTTGTTCTTTATTTCCCTTGCACTGCACAAATCGTTATGATTTTTAATTTGGCTTGGATTGTAGCTACATGGAGGTGATGACAACATTAGTAAGAGCAATAGGATCCTGACAGCCATGCCGAGGAGGATGGACAGGAACAAGTGGATAATCGGCGGGATTATCGTAGCTCTGGTTCTGGCAGTTATTTTGATCCTGTATTTTAAGCTCGCCCATTGAAGTCCGAGATTGTATCACACGGACCTGCTCAACTTATGGTCAATGCTTGTGTTAAATAATGAAGTTTACCCGATCGATCTTATTCTGCAATATAATCAATTCCATTACTCCTACCATTTCATTTACCTTGCTGCCTGCTGCATCCAATTGGCAATGTTGGAGATGGTAAGCCATCCACAGGTAGGAAAAGTATTCTTGTTCAAGTACTTTGTATTATGCATCATTGAGCAAGGAGAGCTGTATATGGACGAGGGTAAACACTGTCTTTGATCGAGAATCAGGAGGTTTGCTCATCAAACAGTAATGTCTGTCTTTGGTTTTTTATTATTTTATTGTGATACTCAAGCATATGCATGATCTTCTGATTCAAGCAAACAGGTTTAAGGTCAACCGATATGTTCTTGTTAGATCAAAAATATTCTTGTTGTTGTAAACACATTTCTGGTTTCCAAACCCCCCTCCCTGTATGAGGCTGCTTCGCCTCCACATAAGGCTCGGAGAAAAACCCTCTTGTTTTTCCTGTATCGGGCTGCTTCGCCTTCGCATAAGGCTCGGAGAAAAACCCTCTTGTTTTTGGATTTTTTTTCTCTCAGTATGACTCCAGGATCCACTTCAAGAGAATTCTGCAATATTATTGATTGTTGTCATAATAACATTTGTTGGGTTGAATAGTATGATAATTCTTCAAATTTTCTTGCACTGAGTATGAAACTGTAGCAATTTTAGGTGCTTGAGGTCTTAAATGTTGTAATTATTATCTTCTTCCTTGAGTGTTGATGCTATTATTTTTTTGGTGGTGGTATAATCTCATCTTGTTCTTAATGCTCATAATCCTACAACAGCAAAAAGATTGGTTTTTAGATTTACTATTTTGTGGACATTGATTATTTCCAAACCCCATATCAATGGAAAGTCAACAACCAAATTAAAAATCCAACCAGCTAATATTATTTTGGTCTTAACCTGTGCTTCATAGAAATAGCAGCACGATTTATTGATCGCGGCGGATGCGAACGGAGGTGAACTCGGTGACGGCCGTGTGGAGGCCCTCGACGAAGAGCGGGGGAAACGGCCACCGAGAGAGTGGTGGCGCCGCCTTCTTCGTTCGCTCCCTCCGCCGTGGCAGCTTCTCCCATATCGTCGGAGAGCTCGGCTCGATGAGCGTGTGGCGGCCGCGACTTTTATACGTACGAGCGAGTACCGTGTATGCAAATACCCACGCAGCTTAACCCCCGCCGTTCATCACGAAAAGGTTGAACGGATGCGATGAGTTTTCGGGAGGGACAAGCGGAACAGATGATTCTGCGGACTGCCATGTAAGAACGTTGAACCCCCGTCCCCCGTGTCCTTCCATCGTCGTTCGTTTTGATTTCAATACGGTGATGATCTTGATATCCACTTGATGTCGAATCGACACCTCTTAATCACCGTGCGTCTTTATCCTCCGATGCTGTCCGCCACCGATGCTGTCCGCCCAAGTAAGGTTAGTAGAAATGATATTCCATTAAAAAGGATAAATAGAAAAAAAGAGCCATATCCTGTAGCTGGCTACAATTTTCTTGATACCCAATCGAATGCCGCCACGTAAGCTCGTTGTGGATGTAGGCTACTCAACCGCTCGTTTGCTTCCTGCGAAGGAAGAGCTCCTCTCCTGTCTCGGTTCATCATCTACTCTCGTACGTTCTTGGTGATCTCCCCGGCCCCCAACTCCTAAGAACCATCCAAAACCCTCTTGGGGGAGGTATCCTCTTCCACTACTAGAGTTTCTTCGCCGAGCAGGAGGAGTAGGAGGAGGAGGAGGAGGAGATTTGGTAGCAGAGCTTGCGGCAGTGGACATGGAATGCTTAGGCCGCGCGAACTCCGCAGCGATCTCCGTCCACTTCGACGAATGGAGGTTCCGAAGGAGGAAGGTGGCGGCGTACGGGAAGCAGCTCCTCCCCCGCCAGCGGCGCCGCTCGCTTGCCCGGATCCGGGTGCGCGCCGCGGGAGGGGGCGTGGACAGCTGTGTCGCCACCGGGATCGAGGCGTTCGCGGATGAGGAAGATTTCATCAAGGCGGGCGGGAGCGAGCGGCTCTTCGTCCAAATGCAGGAAAGAAAGCCCATGGAGAAGCAGAGCAAAATTGCCAAAAAGGTTTCCTTTCTCGCCTTAATCTCTTCTATTTTTATGCTTCCAGTTACATGTAACTTGTCCTTCTGTTGCATCGCTTTTGGAACGCTGTATGGGATGAAGTGAACCTGTGAATTTATGTTGCTTGTTTGGTCCTGTTGAATCTGATGAATGTTAACTCGAGTTGCATGAGGCAGAGTGATGAGTTGCTGAAAGAACGTAGTGCTCTGTCTGCTGGTTTACCTCTTGTGCGTCAAGGTTGAATTGCATTAAAGGATGTGTCAGAATAATGAGAACCAGATCTGAGAGCTTGGTTTCACCCATAAGCATTTCCACGCAGACCATAAACCGGATGCCTTGTTGTGAAATGAGCATCATCCAGATTATAGAAAATGTGATTTAAGTCGCAGAAGCATATCATAATAGAAAAGCTTTCTCAATCTTAGTCGGTTCGCAGTAGGAACAAAATTTACTGTATCACCATGCTGATTAGCTTCATCTTTCCTCTCCAATATGTTCTTTTCTCGATGCACTTTTCATTTGTGATTCCTTCTGTTTGGACCATTAATTTGTTCAGGTTAATTGTAAATCCTTCTTGCAGCTGTCACCTATATCTTCAGCGGCTTCTACATTGGATTTGATCGTAATTGGTTGTGGTCCAGCTGGTCTTTCTCTTGCTGCAGAATCTGCCAAGAAAGGATTGCAAGTTGGTCTTATCGGACCAGATCTTCCATTCACAAATAATTATGGTGTATGGGAAGATGAATTCAAGGGTAATTATATGATTGTCATTCAAATATGCTTATACATCAATAATATTTCTTCTTTCTTGGAAGAACAATTAGCTTTTGTCTTTCTAAAGCTGCTTATACTTCTGTTTATCTTTTTCCTTGCTGAAAAAATTTCTTGTGAAATGAATCCACATTAGCTTTACATTCTCATCAGGTTTCATCAAGGCCAAAGGAACTACTATAAATAAACAATCACTTCAATTTAAAAATATTCTAACACCTGACTTTCACTAATGGCATTCCATGTATGTTGTCATATCAAAGAGCCTATGTTTTTGTAATTTTACAGACAATTAGATAGAAACTAATCAGTCTAAATTATAAAAAGATAAGGTTCTACTTCCCCAGTTTAACTAATCTTAAAAAAAGAACAAAAGTGTGCCACTTTGAAATATATATGTCCACAATTTTGTCTTTTCCATAAATGATAATGCAAATATGTAACTAGACTTGGTAAGTCTGTCATCTCTAGTGATAACACAGTCAATTCTTGGAGTATAATCTTATAGTATGTACTTTTAAGTTTTAACCCCCAAGAGTTGATTAAAATCACTGAATATATTGAGGGGAACACCTTTGCTAATTTAACCTCTTTTTCTTCTGGCCAACTAGAAAACAAAACAGTCTCTTTATGATATTGATTTCCAAAACCTTGCTGCCTCATATTAGAAAATATTATTGATTTTATTTCTAGAAAAGAAAAGAAACTAATTACTATTCCAAATAGTTTGGATTTGTCAGACAACCTGAACTACATCCTGATTTCAAGCAAGACATAACACCTGATTTGATCAAATTGGTAACACACATGTTCATTCATACAAAGCATTTACTGATATAAGTAGAAGCCATTGAAGGGTGAAGAACCTTGAACATGGCTAACTACTGATCTAGATAGTTTCCTGAATTGAACTGATCGAATCAGAATCTTTTATCACCCACTCGGATGAAATCACATCAGCATGTTAATTTGATGCTGGCTAGCGATGGCTTTATTTACAATGCAATTTACTTAATAACATATTGTCTCATAAAACAAACACACTAGATCTGGCTGTGGGAAAATACTAGGTCTGGATATGAGAGCCTTTGCTTGAAACTGGATTAGAATTAATATTTAGGTCCAAATACAAATCTGTCAGATGTGGTTATATTGTTATAATGGATTGCGTTGTTGAAAAATGATAAAATGAAGACTTATGCCTCCACTTTTTCTAGAAGTTTGAGCTTTTGGGATAATATTTACCTAACTTTTCCTACTTTATTGTTATGACACAGTTTGATGGGATAACTGGCCTTTCAATTTTGTTTGATTTAAATCATTGGTCAAAATGCTTAGGTTAAAATTGATAATAGTATATTCATCAGACCCTAGACTTTCTTATTCTTGCTCACTTCCAATGTAGGACTAATCGGGGAGTTACAATTAAAACTAAATTTCCAACTGATGATCCACTTTGATATTATGAATTGGGTAGCATGATAAATGATGAGTTGGATGACCACTAATCTCATATTAAGATTTTAGTATGAGTTGTAAATCAGTTCATTTTATGAAAAATAGAAAAAAGCTCTACCTTTTAATCTAAAACTTAAGCTCATCTTGTAATTGAGGTAATGTCATTTTCATTTGGTTTAGGATTATCATTTTGGCTATCGTGCATTCTCCCTCTTAGTTTAGGATCTATATCTTTCTTCTATTAGCATAGCAAGTCTAACTTAGTGTGATGTACGTGTTAAACCACTGACCTGTCACTATTATAGACTTTGTTTCCAATCACAGGTCACACCTAATATATATATATATATATATATATATA
>LVTN01000031.1:499180-635702 GCA_001649415.1 Musa itinerans
ATATATATATATATATATAAGAAATCATAAATGCAAATTGATATATGTCACAAGACCTACATGACTTTTGAGCTTTCCTTCCATTTTGTTTGACTAAATGACTTTGAAGTCATATCTAACCTATTTATATTGCTTATATTCATCCTTTTTAGATCTTGGCTTAGAGAGCTGTATTGAACATGTTTGGCGCGATACAATTGTGTATCTTGATAGCAATGATCCAATTTTAATTGGCCGGGCATATGGTAGGGTTAGTCGACACCTGTTGCATGAAGAGTTGTTGAGAAGGTAAGCATGATTCTTGTGTTTCACTTCGACAACTAAGTGATGAATCTTTAACTGATAACGGTATGGCAATTATCTTCAGGTGTCAGGAATATGGTGTAATGTATCTTGATTCAAAGGTTGAAAAGATTATTGAAGCAAGTAATGGATGTAGCATGGTTGTTTGTGAAAAAGACCTTATGATTCCTTGCAGGTACTACAAGGTATGTGGTTCATTGTTAGTTAAATTTGATGTCTAACTATTGAAAGTACAGGCTTGCTACTGTTGCATCTGGCGCAGCATCTGGAAAGCTTCTCGAATATGATGTAGGAGGTCCTCGTGTTTCGGTACAGACGGCATATGGAGTGGAAGTTGAGGTAGGAAATGATTATAAATAATGTTCCTTTTGTAGTATGTTGTTTAGATGGCACTAGACCATCCTTGCAGATTTCCTTATCAATCTCAATTTTTTTCAAGTGGATGCAACTCCATTATGCTTAATTTTGTATTTTGGCTTTAAGTAGCATATTATATAGTTTCAACATTATTGGCCAAATTTACTAAAGATACTCACTTGTGGCCTATAACCCAATACAAAGCCACCTGACTTCCAGACACTACCAGCACAATCTTATGCTTTATGCTGTTATACAAAAGCTTTTTGTTCAAGTATAGGTATACGCTAAAATTGAAACCAAGAGAAATGATGGAGAGGTTGCTAATATGCTTGGCACATATCATGCTAGTAACTGATATGTGGACAATTCATGGATCTGAAAACACTGAATTATTGTTAAACGTATGAAGAAATTTGTACATGTCATCATTGCTTCAATCTGTTAAAGACCCGGGAATCTTGTGAAATTTAAAATGCTGATCTTTTGAACTTTTGTGATAATCCTTGAAAAAGTGGAGCTATTAATCTGCACTGGTTGTTGATTTTACTGGTCATATGATGGTTAAATGTCGAAGTACAGCATCAAAATCTAGCTTTTCCCTTTTGCTCCAACCAGAAATGCAGTAATATTTATGTCACCTTCTGCTTGGTAAGTTGAATGGCATCACTGGATTATTGCCAAGAGTTTATACTTCCGTTGGCCATAACATGATTAGTAAGTTGAATGACATCCCTGGAGTACTGTCAACGGTTTATACTTTCGTAAATATAACACGATTTGCAAAACTTATTGACAAAGTAGAGTTTCTTGGTTAGGTTCATCACATCAGTTAATTCCTTTGGAAGGTCTCAAACTCTCTAAATCTAGCATTCTGATATAAAAGGGAACAGTATTCTCACACTTTTAGTAAAAAGGAACTTCCATCAATTAATTTTTGCAAATTGATATCCATTAACAATACTGCTTGAGCTTGTATATGCATGAACAGCCCTAATGGTTAATCAATCTTTTCAGAATATTTGGTTACATGGTAATCATTGTATAGTGCTTGGTACATCTCTATCTGTATTTCTGAAGATTTAATACAAACACTGCACTATTCATGAGAATGTCAAGTTTGTCCCATTTACTTCTTTATTTAAAAAGCTGAACACAAATGTGATTAGGCAATATGCTATTCATGCCTGCTCAGTTGCATCTCAAGATTTAGCAGAAAATTGCCTGCTTTCTGATGTCATGCTTGGTTTAAATTTTTCTTAGAAAATTATGGGTATACTGACAATTAAAAACTCTTTAAGGATGAATATTACTGCAAAAAATAGTAACATAAAGGAAATGTAGGAGGATCCCTGAAATAGAAGTGATAGGGTGTCGCGATTAGATATTTAAGACATGCAGCAACCACACAAAAAAATCTTGCCAACAGAACTGTTCTATGAACAAGCATACTTAACCAACTGTTTAGTGGAAGGTAGCCAACTTTTAGAAACTACACAGGAAAAAATGCCTTAGAGTGGTGTACAAAAAACAGATGTTTACAAGCAGCAAAATTTTGATGTCCTACTTTTTTTTTTTTCCAGCTAATTAATGGATCCTGTTCTTCATGTTTTGGTATACAAAGATTGAAAACTGTGGGAAATTTACTAGCATTGTATCAAATTTTCGTGTATGTGATGCTTGTCGAATATGAAAACTTTTTGTGATTGTTTACTTATTTCTTTTTGATCTTTTTAGTCATATAACTCCTAGCTGTAAATATATCTGTGGTCTGTAATTTCCAGGTGGAAAACAATCCATATGATCCCAGCTTAATGGTTTTCATGGACTACAGAGACTATGTGAAAAACAAACAAAAATGTCCTGAAGCAGAGTACCCCACATTTCTTTATGCAATGCCCATGTCATCTACAAGAGTCTTTTTCGAGGTTTCTTTGCTATGTTCACTAAACGTTTTTGTTAAGATTTACTTACACATTATAATCAGAAGGCTCAATGGTGACTTGATTATAGGAAACATGTTTAGCATCAAGAAATGCCATGCCCTTTGATCTTCTCAAGAGGAAGCTCATGTCTCGGTTGGACACTATGGGAATTAAAGTATTGAAAGTCTATGAAGAGGTGAGATGTTGAGATAGGCTTCTGAATTTTCATCATATAATTTTAAAACAGAAAAGGTTGTGGACTTCCATATGTGCTTTTGCCTAGCTAATCAGACTATTAGCAGTGTGCGTGAAACTCTAGCGAAATCATCAATCATGAAACAGCCATCAAGATTGAAGCTTCTCTTTTTTTCTAAAAATACATTGTTGTATCAAATGTGGATAACTTTGAAAGCTGGGACAAAAATAAAGTATTTCTCTTGCTATTCATCAAGCAACCATAAAGCAGCTGTCAAAATAACCAACTATTTTTTAAACTGATATAAATTTCAGTTGAGCCCAAAAGTTGAATTTTGCAGCTAAAAGTTTCTATTTTGATTCACAAGTTTCAATAGTTTTCTCCCAGTTCTCTTGTCCTAAGAAATTTGGATTGTTTTCATATTTCTTGTGTAGTAACAATCAACACTGCAACTACTCCTAGTGGGGTTAGGAAAGTTACTTGCTTTCATCTGCAGTATGATGACTTTTTTGGTCTGGAAGGAGATTAAGCTTTGGCATATTTTGCAGGAATGGTCCTATATTCCTGTTGGTGGATCATTGCCGAACACAGAGCAGAAGAACCTTGCATTTGGTGCTGCAGCTAGCATGGTGCATCCAGCCACAGGTATGAAGTCCATGGTTCTCAACTTCCCAGTTCACCTATGTTTCCTTTTTTATATATTTTTGTATATACAGTGACTGTAACCATCATTATAACAAATAAACAGGATATTCAGTTGTTCGGTCCTTGTCAGAAGCTCCAACTTATGCTTCCGTGATAGCAACTATTTTGAAGAAAGAAATCTTTCCTGACCAGAATTCAATGATACCAAATATCAATAATCCCTCAATGCTAGGTACGATAAAGGTTCCCTACGACAATAATTGTCATTTTTTCATCCGTTTCAAGTGTTAAATGAAATTAGTATTCTTCTGATTATCATCTTTCTTTACCAAAGCTTTAAAACTCTAGTTAGTTTTCTGTTCAAAATAAAGCATAAATAGATATTGCTATAAAAAAAATTAATGCTTTGGCATGCATTTATGATATACCTAGTTTTCTCTCTTAATCTGATACTATAAATCTACAGGTTCAGGTATAAAGCTTTATATAATCAGCTTTTTGATGATGGAAATATTTTTTCGATGTATAATATTTGAACTGTTTGATAGAAGAACTAAGGTTGGCTTGTTGAAGTTAGATGATTTCACTGTTTGATACTAAGTGCAATAATTGTTTGAACTTTGAAATTGCCTCTCCTTTGAGGACAAAATTTTCCAGAATGATATTTCCCTCTAGTGGAAAAATATAGTCTCAGTTAATTGACCAGATCTGAAGACTTCCATTGTTTAGTGAAGACGAGATTGAATCATGGATATAAAAGAAAAAAAATGTTCTTGAAAAGAAATAGCAAATGCAAAAGATACATATTGGAATGTTGTGCATCTGAAAGCAGCAAGTTGCAGCAACTGTGGATAGCTTAATCACTATTTATCAAGCTTTCAAGGAGGAAAGAACCATTATAAAATTTAACCAGCTGTAGGAAAATGAACCATTTACTGAATCCAATTAGTCTCAATTTTATAGTAAACAAGTTAGTCAACTTAAGCAGCAGGTGAACAAGGAAACAAAAATTGAAGATTGTGTTAGATAATGAAGGTTGCCTTTGAGTGACTGATTACCATTTCCATGAACGGTATCTAAAGGTTGTCGTACGATGAGCATTGTCAGATTTTTTTTTCTGAAAGATACATTCTTGTGCAAGTCAAAGCCATAATTTGTATCATCCAACTTCCAATACTAGTTGGTAATTCACTTCCTGTACTGATATTATACTATGAAAACTTCTATTCGTTATTGTAGCATGGAGAACCCTTTGGCCACAGGAAAGGAAACGGCAAAGATCATTCTTCCTCTTTGGGCTAGCACTAATACTGCAGCTGGATATCGAGGGCATCAGAACCTTCTTCCAGGCATTCTTCCAGTTACCGAACTGGTGAGTCTATCTTTCTCGACAATAACCATGAAGAAAGTGCAAGTCATAAATTTGATCTTTGAACTCTCATATTTATGCCTTTTGCAGTTTAACAGTCCATTAAAATATGCCACCCATACTTGATATGACACATTGTTTTCTTTGAGATAAATTTATGGATTCATTTTCTTAGACTTCATGGCCGCGATAGAAATTCAGAAAATCATGAACATTAACATGTCAAAAGTCTTAACACCTGCAAGAATTTTTTCCCAAGGTGAGATCCAAACATACCTAGACCATTCTCAAGGCTGACAAAAAAACTCTTATGATCTTGATTTCACCTGCAGGATGTGGCAAGGCTTTCTTGGTTCCTCACTTTCATCTGTGGACCTAATATGGTTTGCCTTCTACATGTTTGCCGTAGCCCCAAACAGCATGAGAATGTGTCTTGTCAGACATCTGCTCTCTGATCCTACTGGTGCAACCATGTTGAAGACATTCCTCACACTGTAAATCCTCTTATGATTCACAACTATCTTAAGTTTTGATTATTGTACATATCATCCCAGGAGACCAAGTTATGTTCTCTTTGGTGTCGTTACCTTTGCATGAATAGCATAGTAGTGAGATTCTTAGATGCAGCAGAGCAGGAGGTATTGTGAAGGAAGTTTACCAATAAATGTTATGATATTTACCAGCTTTTACAGGTCTAAATGATTTTTCTTCATTAATTTTACAGGTTAAATTCCCATGAAATGATATTATCGATTAATGCATTCAGGAAAAATCATGAACCGTCTTCCAGATCGGTCCGATCCCATCAGATGTAAGAGAATTAGATTTCATGTATGAACCGGTCGGTTCTTTAACGAACATTAGGCGCTGACCGGGTCAGCATGAACCGGTTCGTTTTCCAGTGTCTGCAAAGGTCAATAATGTCATTACCTCTTAAATAATACTAACATGAATCAGAGAAATATTTTTATATATTATAGAACATCAATTAATATCGGATTTATGCGTCGCATCGATATGAATATTAAGATTTAAAGTGTGGAAGTGGAAAATGTTTGAAGCCTTAATCACGAATAAGATACTATTTCGTGGACTAATCTGCAAAAAGTAAAAGAAGGATCGAGAAAGAAGAATAAGGGAGCAGGAGCTGACCGGCTCCCCTTCTTCCCCCTTTCTTCTCCCTCGCCCCGACCGTAACCCTAATTCCAAGCCTCGCCGCAAATCCCCTCCCGATCTCTCTATTTGATGCGTCGATCCGCCTGATTCCCGCTTCTTACGTGCTCATCGGTTAATTTTTCGGATCGGTCGAGGATCGGAGGGTCGGGAGGAGGCTTGCCCGCCGCGAGCGATGCCGTCGTACGCGGATCTGGACCGCCAGATCGAGCACCTGAGGGAGTGCAAGTTCCTGCCGGAGGCGGAGGTGAAAGCCCTTTGCGAGCAGGCGCGGACCATCCTCGTGGAGGAGTGGAACGTGCAGTCGGTGAAGTGCCCCGTCACGGTTTGCGGGGACATCCATGGGCAGTTCCACGACCTTATCGAGCTGTTCCGGATCGGTGGCGAGGCGCCGGACACCAATTACCTCTTCATGGGCGATTATGTAGGTAAGTTTTCTCAGGGCCCGAGTCAATATGTTTGGAAAAAGGCAGCTTTGCTTCATTGGGTTCTCAGATTCCCTTGTTTCCGGTACTGGGTTCATTGTAGTTGTGGTAGTGGTGGGAAGGTGATGATGACGACAACATGATGACGAATAGAAACTTTGGGGTATTTGGAGAAGTACTTTTGTTAAGTTCTTCAAAGCCTATACGAAATTAGACAGTTGGAGAACTAGTTTTTCGAGAAAATAATTTTTATTTTCGATCGGAAAATTTGCTTTCTGCGTTGTTTTTAGTTTATTGGAAAGCTTTTTAAGAAACCAATAAAAAAATTGTAAGTGAGCATTCCCAAGATGTTGCCAAAATTTCCTGTTTCTATTTTCGGTTATGCTTCAAGGATGAGTTGGCTTTCTGAGTTTATGCCACTAAACTCAGCCTACTGAATCTTGCAAATCTAATCCTTTTCTGTTCTACTTTTGTGAATGTTGGAAATCTAATCCTTTTCTCTGCTTGTATCGGCTTCTTATGAAAATACAACTCACTGACATCCTTGCTGCCTCATTTGGAACTGTTATTATTAAACTTCATCTATGGTGTTTCCTTGATGCGATACTTTCTGATGCAGATCGTGGTTATTATTCTGTTGAGACAGTCACCCTCTTAGTTGCCTTGAAAGTTCGTTACAGAGATAGGATTACAATTCTTAGAGGAAATCATGAGAGCCGGCAAATAACTCAAGTGTAAGTATTTGTATTTGAGAGTTCACCTATGCCGATGGTGCCTCAAGGTGATGATACTGTATTAGTGTATTTTGTACAATAGATATTAAAGATTTTTTTTTTTGCATCTCTTGACAAAAAAATTGGACATATGACTGATTTTACTGGCTGTTATCTTGATGATGATTCGATGTACCTGTTTGAAAATGTTATTCTGCACAAACATTAATGGTAAAACATTTATTGACATGATCTTTTTAATTTTTCTTATATATGATTGAATACGATTGTTAAAATACTCAATTGATTTTTCTCATCATCATTAGTCATCACCTGATACAAATTATCTAAAGGTTTTCATCCAGCTGTTGGTTTAACCTACTTAAGGAACTTGATTTATTAAAAGAAACAAACACATAAGATTCTAGGCTTGGTAGACCATCTTATTTTCTTAATGCACATTCAACAGAGGGTTTATAATGATGTTTGAGTGACCTTTCCAGTTAGGAAAGTTAACTAGAGTTGGTCATTCTCATCCAAGTGATACTATTTTTTTGCATATGTTGCTTATTAACCACCCAACACTTGGATTCAGAAAGCATTGCTGCCCTAACAACTGTCTTATGAAACTTTCATTTTAATCTATTAGACTTGGTGATCATACAAAACCCTGGTACTCCTCCCAACTTCAATGGACCAGTGTTTAACTATCTTTCTCAATCTCTCTATCTTATTGAGTAATCAATCCAAGATACTTAAAACTTATTCAAACCTCTTGTCCATCCAATTGAATTATATTCTATAATTCATCTCTTAGCATTACTAAAATTGTATCACATATATTCAGTCTTGTTTGTACTTAACTTAAAATCTTTAGTTTCCAAGGTATGTCTCTAACTCAATGTTTCCAAGGTTTTAATATCATTTATGCTTGATAATTATTTCAAGTATTTTAGTACGTACCATATATGTGGCCACATATTCACCCACATGCCTGGTACTTTGACCACCTGCATAATGGAATTGCTTTTTAAACATTGACAAGTCTTGAGATCATCTTGTTTGATCTATCACAAGATCTGATTGTTTTAGAACAACTGAAACTGTTAAGAAAATCATCCAAGAATTAGGAATAAGATGTCTTGCATCCAGAATACCTTTTTCCAGGATCTCAATTTTGAGTTAGTTGCTTGACTCTGACATGAAGGTTTCTTTAGCTCTTGCATCGTGCTTTGTTCCAACATAACATATTTGGATTCTAGCTATTTTCTAAAAGTATTACTACTGTAAGCTACCTGTTTCATCAAAAACATAGCTCAGGATCTTAGATGATCAGATCAATGTGTTCATGATTGGCTTATAGTTGAGTCACTCTGTAGGGTTGTCAGTATCATAGACATGACTAGCAGATCTACGTCTACTAATGTTGGCATAATTAAGAAGTCCTACTTTCTTGATGGTTGTCTTTATCACAAGGTCCAATTGCTGTAGAAATTGATGCAGTTAAGCAAGCTATCAATTACTTAAAACTATGATGTCTTACTTCCGAGGGACCTTTTCAGGATTTCCATTTCAAGTTACTTGTTTTGTGTCTGACTTGAATATTGGTTTCTAATTGTAGCTATGATCAGATTATAGCTTACATTGTCTAGTTTGGCACAGGCAACATATTTGAGTTGTAGCTATTTCATGTTGAAACTAAATGAATGTTACTACCATAAGCTACATGCTATACATAAAGTATGTGCAGCAGGACTTGGTCTGCTAGACTGATGTCTTCACGATTGGCATATGATTAATTCACTGCACAAGATTGTCAGACTCAAAGACACGAGTGCAATAAATTTCCTTGTCTATCATATGCAATTCTTTAAGAACAATTTGCACCAATTGGTATTGTTAGGAATGTCATTGAAGACTTCAGAAAAAGTTGCCTTGCCTCTGGATTATTTAGGTTAGAATTTTCTCTTGAAGTTAATTGCTTTTATATCGACTTGAATATGCCCTTTTAATTATTTTTAAGCAGATTAGATTTTATATTGTATAGGTTGGTCCAACGTATTTTGTCAAAAACAAGCTGAAATTACTGCTGATGCCTTCATGAGTGGCTTATAGTTGAGTTACTTCATAGGGCTGTCAGGCAGATATGAGTGGAAGAATAGTTCCTCATCTATAAAAAAATGGCATAAGTAAGCAATCTCCATGTATTATATCTCACAAGATCCTTTTTTTAGAACAACTGATACTATTTAGCAAGCTATCAAAGAAGAATCAGACATCTTACTTCTGGAAGCAACCGTTTAGGATTTCCACTCCAAGCTAGTTGTTTTTCATCTCACTTGATTTTTCCTTCTAATTATATATTTCTAGACAGATTAGACCTTAGATTGTATAGCTGGGTCTAATGCAACTTATTTGAGTTGTAGCTATTTTCTTAGAAACAAACTGTTATTACTTACTGCTTGCTGCAAGCTAAATGCTATATGAAGAAACATTCAACAAGATGTTGGTCGGTTGCACTGATGTATTCATGTTTGTCTTAGTTAACTTTTGCTTCACATATGAGCTAAACCTTTGATTGTATTCTGTTATTATCAGAAGCTTCAACATCTTGAGGATGCTGAAAAAGCAATGATATTAATTGTCATGTAGGGACATGTAAATTATGGCATTAGGGGATTTTTGAGGTTGATTACTCTGATTTGTATATTGTGGCATCTTTATCATTATGAATATTCATCATGCATCTGGTTCCCATGAATATCATGTGTAGTCTGTTTAGATGTATGTGTTGTTGTCAACAAGATTGTTAATAAAATTAAATGATTGTTAAATATTGATGTGCATGATCCAATTTCAGACGACGACTTCTGTGATGCAATCAACACCTGCAGAATTTTATTCAATCCCAACTAAATATAAACCAAGCGTGTGCCAAACTTTAGTATTTAAGAATCTTTAGTGATTCCATAACGACTTTCACAAATTTATTTAAAACTATTAAGATTTCTTAGCATCTAAGCATCTATTGCAAATCAATTTTCTTCATGAATCTTAGGTTTGTGTTTCAGATATGGCTTTTATGATGAATGCTTGAGAAAGTATGGAAATGCAAATGTGTGGAAGTACTTTACCGACCTGTTTGATTATTTACCTCTTACAGCTCTTATTGAGAATCAGGTCTGGTTTCTTGCTCTTGTGTATCCTGACTTCCCTATTGTCCTAATTTGTCCATGTTCAGTATCTTACAAGTTCTCTATACTTTATTTTTTCAGATATTCTGTTTGCATGGTGGTCTCTCCCCATCCTTGGATACATTAGATAATATCCGCGCTCTTAATCGCATTCAAGAGGTAAGAATATATATATATATATCATTATTTTTTATCTACTATACAAGTTCTATCAAAGACAAACAATTAAAACCCTTGACTGTTTAAAACTGGGAATAATGTCAGTGTTAAAAATTATGGGATTACCCCATCTTTATTTTATTGTCATAATAACCTTTTTCAGAAAATGTTATTGTAGTAATGTTTCATATATCATGAAGTAGATATTTTCTTCAGACTACAGAATATTAGAATGTCTAGGGCTTTTGCTGTGTTCCTGTATAACCTTTTTCCTGAATTCTGTAGTTCTATATGAGAATTAGACAGTAGCAAAATTAGCTTAACGTGAAAGCATGCATTTTATGGTATTCCTCGAGATTTGATGATTCACACACTGAATCATGCAACATTTAGAAGTTTTGAAAAAGTACCTAACTGATTTCATAATATGTGTATCCGTTGGTGTCATCATAGGCAACATTTTTGAATTGCGCAAAATTATTTCATAAATGTAACTGTGGTTTTAGTTTACTCTTTTTCTTCCACTCTTGGTTTGACTGCTAGTCATCATCTGGTTATTCAGGAGTCATTTCCTTAGCAGCATATAGAGGACTCCTATGTCTTCAGAGAAACCGTCATTTCTTTTTGTGAAAATTATAAAGTTCTTTGTGATCCATTTTACTTATTACTCTAGCAAGGTAGATCTGAGATGATTGGTACAACTAACAGAATAATTTAGAGTCAGGCAGTAAAAGGTCATTTTACCATGTTTTTATCTGATATTTGTCAGAATAGAGGTTCTCATCCACTATGGTGACCACATCTCAGTTGTGTTTATCCAAGACTGTTGTAAGTGCAGAAACAAGTCATCGAATTAAAATAATTTGATTTTAACAAGATCTGGTGGATGTTCTCAAGTTTGTTGAAATAGATGGAAAGTTTAGCTTGTGATCTACATTGATGAGCATTTGTGATGTGAAAAATGCCATGTCGGGCATATCTCTGTCCTGCAAGGGTAGTCTGGCAACTAGTAACTCTGCGATACTCAGGACTGCTTAAGTTCAATCTTTCGAAAGATCAGGTTCTAATGTGTATCCCCCAAATTGCTATTGTTTTCGTCCTGCAAAAAGAAGGCTATGAAAGCTTTATATTGGTTCCTTCACCTCCTTTTTTTTTTTCTTTTATCATTCTTTTGTGAACATAACATTTTTTTACCTTGTTTTGGCCTATAGGTTCCACATGAAGGTCCTATGTGTGATCTTCTTTGGTCCGATCCAGATGACAGATGTGGGTGGGGAATATCACCAAGAGGAGCAGGATACACTTTCGGACAAGATATTGCTCAACAATTTAATCATACAAATGGTCTCACACTGGTAGCCCGAGCTCACCAACTTGTTATGGAAGGTTACAATTGGTGTCAGGTGGGTCAAAAATTTCAGATCATTGTTACAGTTTGCCATGTTCTTTGCATACAGTTTTTTTATTATTAAAAAAAAAAAGGTATTGTGAACAGAAATCATAGTAATGGCTTTTTAAGGAGCAATTGTAGCAGGGAGCAACATGCTTATCATTATTTTTTCTTTTAGATGGATAATAATTGTCACCATTGATCTTTATGTTTATTTGAGTTTGGCTAGCTGGATCATGTGTTCATGCATGCTTTGAGCGTACAAATGAATTTGAAACTTGTTACCAACGATTATTATTCAGCCTAATCAGTTAAATATGTTGTATATTGAGTAAATATATATTTTGAGTACTACATCATGATTTTATGTAAGTGGTGGTTAGTATTAATTTGTTGAATTTGGTGAATTAATTTCTAGGAAAAACCTTGCTAGGTCATTTTTACAGTTGAACATAGTTATCATCTCTAAAACAAACTTTTCCACCAAAGTTGGTTCTTGTGATACTCATTTGCAATTTGGTCTTACGCAGGATAAGAATGTTGTTACGGTATTTAGTGCACCAAACTATTGTTATCGTTGTGGTAATATGGCAGCCATAATGGAGATCGGAGAGAACATGGAACAGAACTTCCTTCAGTTTGATCCGGCACCACGACAAATTGAACCTGAAACTACCCGGAGAACACCTGACTACTTTTTGTAATGTTGATAACCCTCACCATGCACTGTTTGTCTACCACAAGCTTGTTCTGCAGATGTGTAACTAGAAGAGAGTTTCAGTAGTTGAAGAGACCATCATCATTCTTTTGCTTGGGCTTTTAGCTGCTGCTACTGCTGCCGATTGCAGGACAGACTCAAGGTGCTCCTGCCATGCATTGTTGTTGTCTTTGGAAAGAATCGAGGAAAGCAGCAAGAAGCATGATTCTCTTGTTTTATGCACGTTTCCGTTTGGAAAAAAAACGCGGACGGTATGGTTGCTTGCACTTGTTTGATTATGAGATTTTTGATGGATTTTTCACTGTGTGTTGTTCTATTAAATTTCTTCACATCAAAAGACAAATCACTCAAAATTTCAGTAATAGCAGAATTTTAGAGCATGTTGGTACATCGTAAGATTGCGGTTCTCTAGTCGTTACACTCTTCTTGGATTCGATTAGTGGTTATGTTTGTTTTATCTTCTGTAATTGGAGTGGTGTTATGATTCAGCATAGGAATCACTTGGGACATAATGGCTTTCAAGAATTCACTTGGTAGTTTATTCTCATGCATGATGGTTTAGTTCTGCAGCATAAACATAGCGAATAGTTTCTGTGACAGCCCCATCTGATGATAAAATTAGATATGGACAATCCCATACTTCTGCTTCTGAGATGTGTTCTTCAAGTCTCTCAAAGATACGAATATTTGTCTACCCACGCTTTCATCCTTGGAAGGTATACTCTACACACTCCTCTGCTAGAGATTAGCATGGCTGGAAGGTGATTCGGAACAACAAAGTGTTTATTTTAGGAATCAATCCTATGAACCTAACTCTTCATCTCGCCTTTGCTATTTATCTCCCCATCGGGTCTATCATCTCCTATTTTCTTGCAAGCTTGTGAAGATGCGGATTACCCTTTCATCTCGCATCCCCAATCCCTTCCTTCAATGTGGTTGTCATAACAGTTGATATAAGCCTTTTTATCCACACATCCGCTGGTGTGTCATTTGTGGCTGCTGAGCTACGACATCCATCTTACCTCCAATTTTTTTCATACGAAATGCAAAATTGATAAAGCATTTTTGATATGACATTTCATATAGAAGTGTCATCCCATATCCCATATCCCATTCGGCACAATCCTGCCATGATTGCTAGGACTAGGGTTCTCAATTTCGATATGTATCGTTCTATACGAGCAATATATATTAATCTTGTCATGATTGCTAGGACTAGGGTTCTCAATTTCGATATGTATCGTCCTATACGAGCAGTATATATTGATCCGAGAGGATATCGCAAACCATTTTCTATCGAACGGTACTAGTATCTTGATCGGTAACGAGGTGTACCAATCAATACCCAAGCGTATCGACCATTACCATTCGAGATTTCAATCGTTATCGAGACATATCAATCGGTATACCCTGATGTGATAAATAAAAATATTTTTAAAATTTTAAAGTGTACCATCGATACACCTTAGCATACCGACAGTATATATCGATATGTATCATATCGAGATACGAACTGGTATTTAAAACCATGGCTAGGACTACCCACTCCCCTGAGTTTTGGGATGCAAATTTTAACATTCTGTTTTATAGTGACGTACCCAACACTTGAGCAATGATAAAGCTTTCCTCGCTAGAAGAACAAAAGAACACTGCAAACAACTGTGCCATAACGCTTGGCAAAGAATATATACCCAAGCATAACACTTATCAAATAAAAGTTCGCCAAATAAAAGAAATAGAAGCTAATGGGAGCAGCTGAATTTTACATCCACTTCATTTTGCAAGGAACCTCTCCCTATTTTGATTACAAGGTCTACTTATTACAGATTTATTCTCATACGTAATTGGTGTGGTCTGCACATTTATTCTAATGGTGAATAACATGATCCACAGACAAAAGAGAAGAGGACATCCAAATATCAAAATAAATAATTGGGGCATCTCAGAATTCATGTTTATGTTTTGGTTTCAAAATGTAGCACTCAGAAAATGAAGACCACACTGTCATGGATTCTGGATTTCTGATTCTGCGCCACACATTCGGAGATCCACATCAGGTTCCTTATTTCCTGCTCCCTCAGTCTCATGTAAGCAAAGAAAACAGCATAGTGAAACTGCAACACCGGTGTTACTAGAGTCGATCAGGCATCGTTATGTAAGTTAATCCCAAAAATTACAGTAATGACAGCATCTAAACATATAAATTAAACAATGATGAATTGATGGTTACCTGCTGTTCAAAAGCCAAACAGAGTCTCTTCACTTCCTCTTCATAAAATGCTTTGTCCAGCATTTGACTTTCTCCATAAGATATCTTGGCAAAAATTGACTGATATGGAGGATATTTCTCCATTGCTCCACGGACCTGAATTACCAATACGAAGATCAACATGTTACAAGGACCCACTTCTGCAACCTCTTCCAAAAATAAAGAATTCTGACTTTTCTATGCAAGATGAGAATTATAACAAGATCATCATACAAATATTATTACCCTAGAGTAATCTATCATAACAATGCGTTCAATTTGGTTTAAAATGGTGCCAAACAAAAGCAAAGAAATAATGAGAGAGACCCTTAAAAACAACAAAAATAAATTCTCTCCCTGCACCAATTGCTATTCAGCAAAAACAAAGTAGCAAGAGGAATGTGCCACACCAAAGCTTCCAACAATTTGGGGACAGTTGAATGGACACTTTCCTGTCATCAAGCCTGTTGAGAGGAATCTTACAAGTCAAACTATCGCTCACTAAATTTATTTTTGCTGTTTTTGTGAAACCTTTTAAGGTTTTCATCCAGCTAACCTAACAGTGTACTTGTAGATCATTGTTTGACATGTCAAAATTCCAAATCAACTGAAATGGTCATCATTTTATCCTCAACTAAAATCACAACTACTCATCAAAGCAAACATTTCTTACCTATCATGGAGTTTAGGGCTGAAACACAACACAATGGTAGGGATCACTATTTAACTCATCAGGTTCTTATTCTGCTATTGCTCTCATGATTTGTAGTTTAATGACAGTTTAATATCAAAGGAAAGATGCTAATAGCTCCCTAGTTAATTTTAGTCCTAATGCTCAATGATTTTGTCTGATGATATTTTCTGTTGGTAGTGATCTTATGAAATGCTTACCTTTGTATGCTTTTTTTCAAAGTCTCATAAAAACATTGTGGTTGTATTTATTCACTCTTGTCACTAGTGTTGTGTTTATCTCAGTCATCTTTGCGATGCCTTAAAATAATGTTGAGCAACAAATCGACAGAACATATAGTCTGTATGTTTTACAGTACCTATTTGTGTTAAATTGGTCATTGATGAAATAAGTCTTCACAATAGAAAATATATAATGCTCGTAAAGCCAATGGTTGACCTCATATAAACTCAAATCTAGAAGCAAATAATCTGGTTTACCTGGTCAATGTCCTCGCAGAGAGCAAGTTCTTCATGACCATATGGATATCTGTATAGCAAGAAGTTAATCTATGAGATGAGAGCAAACAACATCTACACGCACAACTAAATACAAAGGTAAAGGATCAGAATGCATACAACAATCCAAAATTTGAATAAAGCTTCCGTCGATCATCTCTAGTTAATTCAGTGCCGATGCTGCAAAGCCAGATCACAGATTAGTGGGAAAAAAAGTACTTTAGCAGTATTTCTTTCATCAATTGATAATGGAAGGTGAAACTTGAGAAATTGAAAGTGGGGGCTCTAAATGGAAAGGTTATTTTGCTTGTTCTGTTTCCTGATTTCTTGAAGCTACACATTCCAGTGATGATGATTTTTTGTAATTATTTTCTATGAATATCTAAATAACAGATTTGAATTCCATTATTAAATTCATTCAAACTAATAACTGCCGTTTTTCTTGTCAAATCTGTAAAGCTAAGGATTGGGAGACATATGTTTATCTCCCAGATGGGGGTGCATGTGTTGAGAAAAAAGCTGCTGCTCTCTGATATTCTGAAGATAACTCTGCTCAGTTTTATTGCTGGAAACACGCTCCGGAGAAACTAGCCCTTACCACAAAATCATTTAGTGCTGAATATAGAATTGCACACTGAACTAGAGATTGCTAGCCTAAACTGATGAACCGCTGGAACAGCTGAGCTAAGGTGCTGTATATGCTTTGTTCTGTTGTGTTTGTGATATGTGATTTAAAAGTAAATTCCTTCACACTGTTGCAGAAGGATGTTGAGACACTTGTGTCAATACTAGTCTAGATGTCAATGTTATAATTCTGGGCCAATGATGCAGAGGTTTTACTTAATTACCAAAAAAATTATATTGTTATGCAGGTTAAGTGCTATTATCAGAAATTACCAACCATATATGAAACTGAAGGGGATCATTAAAAGGAACAGCATGTTCACCATTCAAAGAGCTGCAATGTTCATTTGGCTCACCTATTTATAGTGATATTGACTGCTCTTCTATCAGCTTCAAAGGCAAGAAGGTCAGACATGATCTCAGCAGTTGCTCCACCCAGTTTCTATTTCAAAGAAATACTTACTGCTAAGTGCAAGCAATCTTATATATTCCACTACAAAAATTGTAGATAGTAATCACTATTTACCTGACAGAAGTTGTAGAAATCCTCAAGGTATGCCTTGTATAGGGTATTCCTCATAATTTCAATATTCATGTCATCCAAATCCTGACATGAATTGTGAAAACAAGTTTAATAGTAAAACTAACCTATGTACTATTTTGCAATCATACTGCTTTCTTAAGTACTCGAAGATTCTCATGTTACAAGACAACCAAAGTGGACGAGCAATACTGAATATGTTAGCACCTCTGATGTGATGCACTCTGAGAAATATGGGGCCAATGGTGTGTCAACAAGAACCAATCTGTAAAGCTCACGCATGTTCTGTGCGACTGCAAGCGTTGCGATACTGCAGAGTAGATGATAGAGGTCACAATGCATTAACATTATTATGGCCATCAGATAGGATTGAGTGACATACCTGTCAAACATGCCCAAAGGATGACATTTCTCCAATAGTTCCTGAACATCCCTCTCATGCAATGTGCCAGTGACAATAAGGACAACATTGTCAATCATATAACCATACCTGTGAGGAATAATAGATTTGCCTGGGAATTTTTTTTTATCAAGGTACAAATAGTATTGAATTCACTCAAAATTAATTAATCTTGCAGTGAAATTGTGGACAAATGAGACTAAATACATTTGAAGAGAGAGTGCTTAGTGTAATATGTACGTTATATACTCCAAGAAGGTCGACAAGGGCTCTGTTGCTTGACACAACATATGCTTGTACTCATCTACCAGTTTAAGAGTACATTTCTCCACAATCGTAGTTGTATGTAAAGGAGATGGCTCTGCAAGTAATTAAAGGTCTTATATAAGATGATTGATAAAAATAAATGTAAACTGAAAAACAAAGAAACAACAAGTACATGTAAATAGTACAAGCAATAACTGAAGCATATGAGGTGATATCTGTCCAAGCATCACTTAATATTCAGTTGAGAGTTGAGAATATTACAATTACCTGCATCTTTTTTTCAACTCAATGTTTCCATATACTCAAAAGAAAATTTTGATCATGGAATACATAATCAAAGTAAAGGTAATAAAGAAAATGAAATATATTAATTAGTTTGGTATATCAACATAAGCATTTTCTTTTCCCTGATAGAATGACATGAATCTAAGAAGTTGGATGATCCACATACACTTTTGACATAAAAAGTGCCAAGTTTTTGCAGCTTATAACCTAAAGATTTTTAAGATTTTACATATACAAAACTATTTTATTTAGGGTTTATAAGATTGCTTCACTGTGGCACAAGTTTTAAGCTAAAATATTTTTTATCCATACAAGAATAAAGATGCATGCATTTGACTCTTCCGATACCCCCAAATGATCAATCCTGTCACTCGAAATTCTAAGTTCCATGATTGACCAGCAATCCAATGTAATCTTGTGAAGCATATGTTGTATAAGAAACATCTTGTGAGGCTTCCTTGAGTCTTGCTCTTCCTATAATTGTTCCCTATTTGAAAATTATCACTATCATACTTCACACTATATCTATAAATTTTACATGACTTGCACATAGCTCCATTTTTTTTTATGTAGTGTGAAAGATTGAATTCACATGTAATTTGAACTTTAAAATAGCTTGTTTTATGACAAACATCCAACAAGAACTACTGTAATTTAAAATCCACAATTCTAAGAAGTGATACCCTATAATCCTGTGGCCCTTTTAATCCTATACTATATATAAGTGATATCCATGCCACAAAAAGTATACTAAGGAAGTTAATAGAAGTAAAAGCCACAAAAGAGGATGTGACCAAATATGCCCTTACACGATAAACTGTTCCAATCGTAATGCATTGTTATGCAATGATACAATACATGTAGAATGTTGATGCTCTAGTGACCATGGGCATGCACACAGCACCAACACCTCAGGCTCAAGTAAACCTCGATCAAGGATAACAGCCACTAATGAGTTCAGAACTAACCAGTTGGCAGCTGATGTGTAAAGGTCTCTCTCCTCAGCACTTCCGAACATGTTCAAAGCAAAGATTCTTGCCTTGCTTATAATCATGAAGATACCCTACAAGCCCTACAAATGCTTTTTCACATATAATGGTAATCGATATTGCAAGTGAACACATCACGTGCCAGAAAATAACTCTGGATCACCTACCGTAAAAAAAAAAAATGTCATATCCTAAGGTGGGATCATCACCTTTACGGACCACAAGTTCTTCGGGATAATTGCAAAATTGCTAAAAGAAATTTAAAGAGAAAAAAAGGCCATTTTGTTCACAGTTTACTGCAAAATCCCTCATCACTGGCACAGATCTGAACCAGAAATATAAGAATTTACTCCGATATAAGGGAACCATTAGTATGGTCTCGCCCTCTGGGTATAAAACTAAATTCCTACGCAGCACAGATCGTCCGTCTTTGTCAAACACGCCCAAAATTATAACTTCTACTGGAAAATGATGAATCAAATGATGCGTGAAGGAAATCTGTGGGCGAACTGAATCGGGAGAGGAGACGGAAGAGAGAAAGTGAGATGGGATGGGAAGAAGCCCACATCCAACGCACCGTTCTGGAGGTAGGGGCCGTATTCGGTGGCGGAGAGATGCATCTTGATGTCGTCGAGGGTCTCGCACTGGCAGAGGTTGTTGTAGTCAGAGGCGGTGAGGAGGCCCGACCGGTGGCCGCGGACGATGGCCTCCAGGTACCCGCCATGGATGTTGAACGTCAGCGCCTCAAATCCGTACATCGCGACGTCCCGTCCCGATGGACTCCACCATCAATTGACAGGACCTACGACGAGATCGAAGGCCACACGGAGGAAACCTGAGAGGAGAGAGAGGAGGGGCAAAGGAGAAAGAAGCCCTAGAAAAGCAAGAAAGGAACGACCGGATGTTATTTTCGGACGCGTTGATCCGTGACACAACTCGAGTTTGCGTCCGACACAGCGAGCGCCACATCCGCTACTCGTGACTTAAAGTGTGACTCATGTTGTATCGATTGGCTTTCCTATAAAAGAGGTTTCCTTTGCTTTTGCCCTCGAGAAATAGTTTATTTATATTTTAAGGGTAAATTCTCCACAAAAAATCTCTAATTTCTTTTTTCCCACATAACGACTCCTTTTAGTTTTATTCTCACAAAGTATCCTTTTTTTTTTGTTTATTCTCACAAAGTATCCATTGTCTCATTATCGTCCATCGTCCTTGTCACATCATCATCTCTGTCGTCTATCGTCCTTATCACATCGTCATCTTTATCCTCATTATCAACGAAGATTTCGTTGTAATCATATTAAACCCCATGAGGTTCAATATTATCATTAACGATCGACGAGATGAAGCCCAAGGATAATCTCATCTTTTAGGAAATAAAAATACTTTGTAAAAATAAAACAAAAAAAGACATCTGAAAAAATATATATAAACACTTCACCTTTTTAAAAAAATTTACCCATATTTTAACATTTCTAAAAAATATAAGGGGAAGCATGGAAGACAAAGCAAGCAAAAGATAAATGACTTGGCTGGCTATATATATACACACACAAAGTTGGCAAGGTATGACATAAATGTCCGATAAGTTGGATGATGCAGCATGAGATCACAAACACAGAAACAAAGAAGAGAAAAAAAAAAAAAAAAAACTATTCTCATTCTACACTGTATCGCCTTTAGGTACAAGGAAGCCACAGGAGGAGATGGTAGTCCAGAAACATTGTAGCTTTTGCAAGCAGAGCAAGTGGCTCAGCCTATTGCGGAAAGAGAAAAAAAAAAGGAGGCTACTTCCAGAGCTTCACACACTTATCGTGACTTGCAGATGCTATCACTCCAGTTGCATTGGATGCCGCCAAGGCTGCGATCAGGCCATCATGGGCAGAAACCGGCATGGTTTCGTTCTCTTTCATGTCCCAGATCTCTAGTGACTGCACAAATTCGACGGCATCAAGTGACAGAAAATGTGGCAGTGTGCATGCACAAAGATGGATCAACAAATAAAGCATTTTGATTTTGATTACACAAATATAACTCTCACTGAAGGTGGATTAGAGTTATAAAGATTCTTCTTATAATGAACAAGAAAAGATGGATATTACAATGCACAAGCGTCAGCATATAACAGTAACTGGTAAGAGGGCTAACAATGGTGCAAATTGAGTCAAGCATTAAGCGCTAGTACTGCTTTGCCTACAATCTGGAGGTCAAATCATAGATGCATGATCAAAACCAAGTTTCACAAGTTAAGCAGAGAACTTGCCTGGTAGCAACCAATCACGAGGAAGGATGGATAATTGGGGTGGAAAACGCATGAGTGGAACTTATTTCCATTGCAACTCAACAAGTGCACGCATTCACTGTCATTTCCTGAACCAAGTGACCAAACTCGGACAGAGTCTTCGCTCACAGAAGCCAGAATATCACCTGAAGGATTCCAGCAAATGGAATCAACGTGTTTTGTATGTCCCTACAAGTGGAACAGTGATGTCAATCGTGCAGCAAGGCCATCTTTGGATGATCAGATAACAACAGAAAATCCCAAATATTCAAGTTATTGAGAGAAGGATAGGGACAATGTACACAATTCGGAGAACCAGAAGCTAATATATCAGAAAAGGAAATGCTTGATTCCTTGTTTGATGTGACAAATTAGTCAAAAAGCTTGGTGTATTGCTACATTGCATATCTGAGGTTCCACAAAAGATAACCAACCTGTAGTAAATACCGGCGAACTTGTGTCTCAACATCTAGCACACATATGGTATTCTCAGCAGCTGCAGCAATATACCTACCATGACGAGGTTGAAACCTCATTTGAGTTGTTCCGCCCTGCGTGCACAGAGAAAATTCAAGTAACCAGCAGAAGAACTTCACGTTGAAATGTTTAAAAGAAAACAAATTTAGCTGTTAATGGATAATCTAATGGAAGTCGAGATTTCTCTGTAATAGGTATAGTTGAAGAGACAAATAGCATCCTTTCTTACCGTAAAAACTCTGGCACAGTTACCATTATTTATACTCCAGTAACGCATTTCTCCATCGCCATCACAGGAACAAATGAGATCCTCTTTACTCGGGTGAAAGTCCAAAGACATAACAGATGCAGAATGGCCCGTAAAAGTACGAAGTGAGTAGCCTGGCTGTATGTTAAATTCATGTACTCAAACAAATTGTCAAAAGAGCTGAATTCAATAAAGGCTACAGGACAATAAAACATCAAATCACAGGAACAAATGAGATCTTTACTCGGGTGAAAGTCCAAAGACATAAGAGATGCAGAATGGCCCGTAAAAGTACGAAGTGAGTAGCCTGGCTGTATGTTAAATTCATGTACTCAAACAAATTGTCAAAAGAGCTGAATTCAATAAAGGCTACAGGACAATAAAACATCAAATCAGTAAATCACAACCTCATGCCATTCTGAAGCAACTACAGCCTAATTGCTTCAGACTTGTCCAATCAACAGTGTAAGATAATTGCATGAAGTTTGTTGCAGGAGTATCACTGTTCAGGGGAAGTCAAGCTCACAATGGTGGTGAACAAAAAAATATTAAAGGGAATTTCTAACATTTTACTCTGTTCTGTGACAATTAGACGGTCTTGAAGACTTGTCTAAGTTTCTGCTATGGACGTTACCAACCAGACAGAAGGTACCAGCCTTCCTCTTACGCAATTATCACACAAAAATTAGAGAATGTTCAAACTTCATACCAAAAAATTTGTGCCTTTGCAAGTCAACTCCATTGTGCAGCCTCAAGCACAAACTTTAAGAAATCCTGAACTTAGAGATGGCATATACATTCTACACCATGTTTCCCACATCTAATCAAATGTATGCATAGCATGTATTTTCCTACTTCCATAAAATTTTATGTGATTATCTAAAGAAGTTTCATCTATGAACTTGTTAAGCACTCCAACTATATATGTCTATATCATTCAAAAATCACAAAAAAATTCCATGATACATCATCTGTTCCTGATTACTTGTTTTCATTCAGCTATAAGTAATAGACTTGCACAATTTTGTAACAAGTACAACCAACTAGCTTGGCCTTACCCTAATAAGAAAAAGTCATGCAAAAACAAATTTGAAATTGGCCATTCTCCAAAATAAGCATTTCATAAAAATCTCAGATGCCTGTCCCCCAGATTGCCTTTGTGCACTGTTCAAATGGTTTTAGCCAGACCAGTCTGTACCAGTCAGCAAGGCATGGAGTAAATGATCAGTGCATTGCTAATGGAGTGCCAATACATCCCGATAATGGCACAAGACAAAATAGTGGTAACATGTGCTAAGACACCCACCCTACGCCGGCAGATGACTAAATTAAAGTAGGTACAGCATTCCATGTGTCAAGTCATTTGTTAGACAAAAAATGCTTCTTTAAAGTCGGATCATCCTTGGAATTCAACTAAATCATGAAAATAATTTAGTAGTCACTGTTTGAAATTGTATGCATAGATGTACCACAAGAAAACATTGTAAAGGTCCATCTAATAAAACATGTGCCTGTATTGGTTGTACTTGTAGTAGGTAAGTTCGAAGGATTCAGAATGACTGACCCTTAAAAACTTCTGCTAACATGATGATATAGCTTTTGTTAACATAATGTGGATAATCTCAAAGTTGTTATATCATTAATAACTAAATTGTTTATTCATTTCTGCAGTTACCAGATTTAGTATAATCATCAGTTCTAAAAACTTGGCAGAATATGCTATAGCAAGACATCATACTTGTCCCATCATGGAACACTAAATTCTACATGCCAGTGGTTAGTAGATTCAGCTACTTGCACACTTTATCACATGGATTGTAGTTTCAATTACCAGACCTGTGTCAGTCCATGTTCTGGCATACCATGTGTCTGTATGTTTGCCCCTATTGGGGGAGGGAGAGGAGGGGAGGAAGAACGAAGAAGAGAAGGAGGAGGAGGAGGAGGAAGAGGAAGAAGAAGAAAGAAAAAAGAAAAAGGAGGAGGCAATGGAGGAGGAGGTGTATTTGAGCGGGTGGCAGGGTGTGCAGACAATAGCAACATATGGCAAGCAGCATGCATTGAGCAGCCGACGACAGGTGAAGAACTCACAAGGAGTCGTAAACCATAGTTAAACAAATTATATAACCAGACTGAACTAACTGTGCAGTTTGGGCTGGTCCGTATACCGATTGGCAGTTGGACTGGTAAATACTGGCTAAACGGTACTGAACCGACTGGTTTAGCTAACCTTGCTTTATCACAATATCTTAATTTGTAGTGAGTGCCCCAGTAATGTGAAACAAAATCCTTCCGAGTCCAAGTTATAATTAACAGGCAACACAAGAATTATTAAGGTATCATAGATTTTGTAGCATCCAGGAAAAAAAACAGCTTGGAGTATTTTCTCAAAATAAGTGATGACGCAACAACATATGTAGCAGAAATGGAGATATGGTAAGTAAACATCTAAAAGTATTCCAAACACAATGATGTCCAAATGACAAACAGATGCTCTTGGACAAAATGTTGCAGTAAAAAGTGTAAAAAGTTAAGCACTTATTACTAACATTATCAGCATCCCAGACTCTAACAGTCTTGTCAAATGACGAGGTAGCTAGACGTGGCATGCTAGGACTAAACCGAACATCGGTTATCAGCAGTGTGTGTTCCTCCAGTGTAGATTTCGGTTTTAAAGTATCAGCATGCCACAAGACAGCCTGCAGTGTGAAATAAGTCATGTGTAAGGATATTTTCAAAAATTCTCATTGACATGACAGGGGCTTGATTCCTAATCAGTGACAAATGATTAGTGCGCTGTCAAATTGCTTTGACCTTTTTATCGTGACCACCAGTAGCAAGGAGTTTTCCATCTGAAGAGAAGTGGCAGCAAACAACTTTATTTGTACTTGCTCTGGCTGCAAGAAACTCAGCAAACCTGAAACCTGATAGAGCAGTTGATGACATCATACAATAAGCAAACCCAGCAAGGCATATTTTAATCTCGAATTTAACATGAAGTAGCAAATAATTACAAGAAAAAATGCAAGAAATATAGCACCTTTTGCAGCATCCATAGAGCAGCCAACCACATCTCTTGGATCAGCATCATCATGAGATAGAAATGACTCGACATTATCATCCAAAGATGCATCTTCCACAAAGCGATCCATGTCAGCCTGCATGTCAACAACATTGTCATCCAACTACTTAAATAGAGTATTAATACCAGCTCTGTGCAAGTGGCCTATTATTGATCAATAAGCAATAACTATGTTCCTGTATGATTACCAACGGGTTGGTTGGAGATGCCAGTGCGCCAGTCCCATCACCAAACATTATCAAAGGCTTAGATGAGCTGCCATTATGCTGTAATTGTGTCATTGACATCACATCTCCTGGTGTATGAGTGGATGGTGTTGAGGGTGCAGAACTTGGAGAAGGCCCAGCGGTATTTGCTGTTCCCGAGCTATTGGCAGGACCTGAGGATGACACAGGTTGCTTCCGCTTCCGGCCACTTTGATTGTTTGAAGCCTAGAATCCATTTGAAAATTAGTTACTCAAAAGTTAAAGAAAATTTGTTTTAGATTTCAACATTCAATCATATCTCAAAATTTGCAGTTCATCTAAAGAAATATGGTTTCTTCTACAAACATAAACTCAAAGGCAAAGAATCAGATAATCAGGTAGCAATTGTACTTCAAAAATCAAACGTATATAATCCAACAGATCAACTAATTATCAAGCCAAACTAGTTATGTTGAGAATCCAATAATCTATCTGACCATCTGATCTGATTCACTAATTCATCCTGTGCTCTACTTCCTCATTAACGTATGGTACCAATAATAGCATCCACTGCTCAACTAATTTGAATAGAGTCATCATAGAATCACTACTCACAGATGGAATAGGTATAGGGAAATATGTTCATATTAACAAAGTCGATCATATCTCAGCCTCATCAGGTTCCTTCTGGTCTTATTCAGATAATCATAAACTCAAAGGCAAAGAATCAGATAATCAGGTAGCAATTGTACTTCAAAAATCAAACGTATATAATCCAACAGATCAACTAATTATCAAGCCAAACTAGTTATGTTGAGAATCCAATAATCTATCTGACCATCTGATCTGATTCACTAATTCATCCTGTGCTCTACTTCCTCATTAACGTATGGTACCAATAATAGCATCCACTGCTCAACTAATTTGAATAGAGTCATCATAGAATCACTACTCACAGATGGAATAGGTATAGGGAAATATGTTCATATTAACAAAGTCGATCATATCTCAGCCTCATCAGGTTCCTTCTGGTCTTATTCTCTCCAATGGTTCACGTGGCAGATTCCCAGTCTAAAGAAGGGAACAGTCGGACTTGGAAAGATGTCATGTGATTGTCTTCATACATACTCCTGTCAGTAAAGTGCTGGCAAAAGTACATGCAAATCAGTGTCAACCAACACATGCATTGTGCTCCGCCACAGAAGGTCTTTGCCAGACCCGTGTTAAGATACTACAACACATAGAACAGGACCATGCCAAGTGCTGATGCTGGACCAATCAACATGGAAGGGCATGACAATTGCAGCTTATGCTTCATCATCTCATTTCTCATAATTACATTATGTTGTGATAAACAACACAACCTATCTTCTTATATGAAGCCAGAGGAAATGGCAGTTTCATCATCTCACTGAAGAAAAATAGTTTCCATATTTGTTGTCATAGAGAATCAGGAAAGAAAAATACTAATATAGGGCAGTTTCTGCAATTTTAGAACAATCCAATATTACCAATATGCACAAAAAGGCCAAACATCAAGGCAGGCTGAATTTTAAACTAAAGCACAACCAAAATGAAGCAGTCTTAACCTTTTCCTCCTTAGCATATCACCTTCAACTTTTGCAGCATGAGCTCCTACTTATACTAGCACACACAGAGAACCAAAAAAATAAGATGCTCTAAAAAGTTCTGCATGCAATGCATTTGCCAAAAGTTTGTTAGCAACTTAGCAGAATAACCAATTAACTGGATAAAACTAAGCATTCGGTGCAGTTGTGAAATAAAGATGACAAAAGATAATCACAACCTAGTGATAGCAAAAATCAAATGAAATTAGGTGTCATCCACGTGCAACAAAAAATAAATATCACAAATCTATTTCAAACACTGTAACATGTAATCTAATAGTGCTACATTCTGAAAGAATTTTTTGCTCCTGTGAAATCCTTCACAATCTTTAGATAAAGCCAATGTAATATTGACATAAAGAGAAGCAAACTTTTTATGTATAAACTGACATATGTAAAAGATATACCTGATCGGTCCCCCTAAAGGAATTTGGCATGCTTCCATCAACAGCCAAACTGGCTGTTCCAAGTTTTTCCTGATGAAGAAGGTGAGCTGAATTTTGTGATTGTTGACTTGAAAGAGCATGCTGTTGAAGTTGCTGCTGTTGATTGCTAACCTGTTGTTGTGGTTGTAACTGAGCTATTTTCTATTACAAACAAAAAAGAAACAAGATCTTAAGAGTTGAGATTTTGTGAACTTTTCTATGTAAAAAGGGTAAAGTTCAATTTATTATCAGATCAATTTAATAAAAAATATAGATTCAAAATTATACATCAGGTTTCCAAACCGACCACCACACATGCAACATTACTTCACAAAGAATCAGTATTATTTCAATAAAAAAGCCCGATGAATCATATGCCTTTTATATATTTATCTTAAGCAAACAACTTGGTGTAGTCCCCCATCATCTGATAGTTCCAGACAAGAATATGAGTTAACAAGATATTCTCAGCAATTCTTCTATTTGTGAAGGAAGATTGGACTTCACTAATTATTTTTCTGATTACTTTATTAACTATAATAACCATGATCTTACTAATGACTTATATAAGTGATGGAAGCAAGAAATAGGTATAATGTCCATAAAACTACTGGGATTTCTGACCTTAACAATCAAAGTGAGTGACGATGCATTAGTCTCTTTCAGCATTTTTGAAGTTTGAAAAAACACCTTGATTATTGCTATTACATCAGTATCCACAATGCTCCAACAAGTTTTGTAAAAAAGATCTATTGTGTATCATATAGATTATTCATTAAGGGACAACCTATCCTCGACATTTATATTTATCCAAGAAGAGAAAAAAAGTGATCCAGTGGACACGGACATTGTTAAATCTGGGAGGATCATCACACGCGGACATGCATCTGGAAAAAAGCTATTTCCATAACTCAAATCCAACAAGGAGAGACAATTGAAAAATTATGTTTTGTTTCTCTCACCATATATATTCCTATAAACAGTTCAGACCTATATACTGGGGAAAACCAGCCGGTGAGGCAGAAAAAGGTTGCTCCATATATCGGACCTATAAACAGTTCAAGCAAAGATAAATTGGGGAAAACCATCAACGGTTGCTCCGTATATTGGACCCATAAACAGTTCAAGATATCTGTGAGGCAGATAAATGCGTCGAAAGACTCTTTGAAACAATAAGAAGGGATCTGATGTCTCTTAATTTAACTAGCAATAGTGCTCTCAACAATAATCAGTGACAAAAAAGAATCCACATAGCTAACCCAAATAGTTGGAAGTTGGAACCTACAGCTTGTTTAGATAGTTGTATTTTTTGATAGTCTGAATCATGAAGTCCGATCTCGACTAATACACCTATTCTTATTAGAACAGATAACAATTCTCTTAGAAGGTTTATCAAATACTTGAGATAATTACCATATTATGGTATCAATTGAACCTACATCTCACTTGAGATGAACATAATCCTTTGTTATCTTGTCTTTTATTGTAAAACTAAGTAGAAAAACAGCATTCGAATAATCAGACTACTTAGTGTGAAAAATTTAAAGTCATACTAATCACAATTTGTTTTGTTAGCTACTAGCTTTAGACACTTACTGCAGTCCATGCTACATGCTTAATTTGTGGTAGAAAGCTATCAATCATGTCTTTGATTTAAAAAACCAAGAAAAGAAAAGGAAACTTGGTAAGCTTTCCAACCAAAAACAGCTAAACAAGTGCACTATGCCTGGAGCAACTTAACAAGGGATCCTCTCGCAGAAGATAAAATATATGGGAATCTACTTTGGACCTGAATGTTCTCATATGCAAGTATTTCACATAAGTGAGTTCTTAGAACTCCCTACCATTGAGCGAAAATAAAATATAGGACTGGTGAAAAATTTTCTCATTTTTTTTCAGTATTCCTACTGCTCATTGTCCATCTCAAGGATCTAAATTTCACCCATACTGGTCAGTGCAGACCAATTTTTACTGGTTTGACGGCTGAATAATACACGGACCAATTGAACTAAACTTTCTGCCCAACAAGCTTACTGCACCAGGCTTATTGCTCAACCAAGCTTACTGAGTGATAAGATAACCAGTATTGAGCTATACCCGGTGGCAAGACTACCACCTGGTACTGGTACATGTACCTTTTTAATTTGTCTTCTTCTCTTCCGCTGCTCGTCCGCATCAATGCTTCCGTCACTCCTCTGCATCGTTGTATCACTGCCTCTCGTCTGTTGCATGGTACTCCACTGCCCCTTCTCCCCCTCTTCACCTCCTCCTCAATGGTCCAACAATACCAACCAGTATGAATCCATACAAGCACTGGTACACTGTACAGAACCAATACCATACCAGTCTGAATGCCAAGTAGTATCGCTACTGGATCAAGATTTTAATCCTTGATCCAATAATTACTATTTTAAATATTCCCATGAAGTTTGCAATTATCTTGCATACACAGCTGTGAGGAGGATTAATAGTTAGGAATTACTCTTCGCTATGGTTTCAAAACCTATATTTTCACCTTCTGCGACAAGATCAACCCAAGAACATCAATCATAGGACAAATTGGCACATTGATGTTTGTTTCAGTTTAAGCAACAAAGTAAGCTACTAGTCATTTCTCAGATAAGGAATTAAGGTATCAATTCCAAAAGAAGAGAAGGGTTAAAGCACGCACTTCAGCTGTTAAATTGAAACGTGGTTAGAAGTTAGAATATCTGAATCATGAATGCAGACATGTGGCAATTTTCAAGCTCATGTCTAGCAACTACAGAAGGTTGGACAAGAACAATTACAACGAATAAAAATCAGTGCAATGATTTGTATTTTATACATGCAGTCTAGTGATAGTGTGAAGATGAGAAATAAAATCATTTCAAAGGGCAAGTTAAAGCAGTCAACCTTCATTAGCAAATCTGAATCAGCACGAGACATTAAAGGACTTGGAGTTTGCATGGGAGATCCCATATTTGGAATGACATCATTAAGAGAGTTTGTCTGGCCATCCTTCCCCAAGACCATGTTCCTGTTGTTCAGAAGCATTCTTAGCCTTCTGTTATCCATATCTGCAGCTGATGGGGCAGTCAGATTTTGTTGTGCCTGAAGCAGTAGCTGCTGTTGTTGCGGACTTAGAAACTGAAGCTGCTGAAATGATTGAGGTGATGGCATAAAAGACTTTTGCTGTTGCAAAATTCCTGAACGAAGTTGTTCTAGACCCTATAAGATGAAAAGGAAATAAAGGGGAAAACAAGACATACTTTGAGTTGTCCTTTACTAAGAAAATTGCATTATAGTAAATAAGCAAATTTCAATTGAACTGCCCAAAAAGAAGATCACAAAGACTAAGTTGAATATTTCTGGAAGTAAATATGGCCATGCAGAGAAACACACATCTTAAAGAATTCACACAAAGTATGTATCATGTGACCTCAATAGATCTTTATCATTAATGAAGCAACCACAGTTACTGAAGTTATAAAGCAGGTTAATGTTCCACACCATAGAAGAAAAATGAGACACCAATTCTGTGGATTATGGAGTTAGGAAATGCACAATTCATTTGCAAGAGACAAACAAAGACAACAAGAAATCATGACCTTCACATTCAGAAATCACAAAGCTGAACTTACCGTCAAGGGCCAGCCCTTTAGAGTCAGATTGTTACCAGCCTGAGTGGGTCCTGCTAACAGAACATTTGCAGTCAGTGCATATGGTCCATAGAAAATACAATGAGATAATCTGGATAAAGTTCTGAAAAATAAGTGTCACTTGGTGAACACTAACAACTGAATTTGTTGACTTCCACAGTTTTAACATACAAGTTTGGTTGGGTATCTAGCAACTCGTATTTACCCCTCTGACCAAGCACTGCTAACAGAATCATAAGCTCAATATTATCATTTTTCATTACTTTTACGATGGTACCAGATGGTATAAGTTAGTATACCATTCAGCATCTCAGTACTGTACTAGTCCATCCATTTGCCAAAAACGATAATGGACCAGAATTTAAAACCTTATTTCCACACACTAAACATCACTGCCCCTCCATTTAAACAGTCAAAGAATAACAGCCCTCTAGCGGAAGCAGCATATAAAATCAAAAGAGCATGCAACATAAGAATCCACAGACTGAAGGTAGAAACAGCATAAACAAGCCTCCAAAGCATCAATCTGAAAGCAACAGAAAACAATCGACTAATGGAAATTTTTGGTGGATACCTGGTACTCCGATTAATGAACCATCAGGACCTGCAGCTCTGGGGTTTAGAACTGGATTTATCTCATTCTTTATGTCCTGTCCATTTCCAAATTACAGCATTAGCAATAGATTTCAAAACAACATCATTATTTCGATGGAAAACACCTGTGCTGATACAGGAAGTTGCTGGTTCCGAGCCTGAACCTGCTGCAGAGGCCCTGATAGACCACCAGCTGAACCATGCAAAATATGCCTGAATTGGAAGTCAGTCCATGGTAAGTCTCAAAATCTATTTACAACACTTTCATATCTAAGACTAAAGCCCTAAAGAATACAAGCAAGAAGACAGGTTCAGGCATGCAATAGGTGTTAAGCAGAATGATATGCATAAACACACATGTATAATAATATGTATAGGATTTTGATGTCCATGATTGTATTTGTATGTACATGCACATAAGTTACTATATTCAACTAAAGCAGAAAATTAATTCTACGACAAGCTGAGCACAGGATAGTAACAACCATGTTAAGTAAGCATACCCTGAAGGTTGTCCGGGTGTTGCAGCTGACTTCAGCATGGAAGCGTGGTTTGGGTCCATGACCTGACCCACATTTTCACCAAACCTCTGCAGAAAGAGCAGACAAATTATTAGCAAAATCGTCCCCATACACAGCAGGCAAGATTCGCAAAAGCAGTCACACATGACAGGCAAAATGATGTTTAAGGAGAAACAGCATTATCAGTTTGGAGTAGCACCTTAGTTGATGAGTCATCCAAAGAATCCCGTTGAAGTGGCAACTTCAGCCGTTCCTCATACATTCTTGTAGCCAAGGCATTAGCAGTTCCAGGATTCTGGCGCATCAGAGGATCTGTACCAACAAGCCCACTGGCATTGCCATTTAAGAGCTGAGCTCCTTCCCTTCGCTGTGGCTGTTGCTGTTGTTGCTGCTGCTGATGTTGTTGTTGTGCCTGCCTTTGCAACAAAAGTTGTTGAATTTGAATTTGCTGCTGTTGAGATGGCTGCTGCTGTTGCTGTTCTCTTGCTTTTAGATGTTGAGTCTAACATCCAAAATCATATGGATTTTCAGATTCCCAGAATATGTAGGCAACCACAGGATGTAACATCTATCTCTACCTTTTGCTTGAAAATTATGAGTACGAAGTTTTAATAAACTAATTTGTTGAATTGGAATTTGTTACTGTTGCTGTTGTTGCCACTGTAATAGACAGTTGCTGTTGCTGTTGCTTTATTTGTTTCTTAGAGTTGAGTTTAACTTCATAATCCAACCTGGATCTATGGAGTGAAAAGCAAAAACATTTACCACGTATCAGTATAGACTAAGAAGATTATATATTCTAAGAACCGACATAGATGTCAAATTCTAGAGACTGCCGGCCACCACATGCATCTTTCTTGTTTCACCTTTTACTTGAAAAGTCAAGCGCCTCAAGGGTTGTTTTTTTTTTCTTTTTGTGATAGCAAGACAACAAAGGCAAACTATATTATCCTAATTGAATTTGTGAGGCAGATGACCACAAGATTCAAACAGTTTAGTTAGCCATGACTGCAAATAAAATTATTAGGCAACACCGTAGAATACTAACATGATCCACAATTGTCAATAAAGAAACAACTAATATAATCAATACAAACAAAGATGCCCAAGCAAATCAAATGAATTGTCCAAACCTTCATTAACTTCAAGACCAAGAGGGGTGCGGTGCAAAATAGACAATCTTACCTCTATATACGAGGCAGCAGCATCAGAGTGTTTTTCATTTGTCCTTGCAATAAATATATCCCAGAACACAGACCACCATTCGAATAGAAAACCACCAGGAGCATCAATAGCTAAGAAAAAAGGCAATCCACTTGTTAGGGGAAAGAAATCCTAGACACCGCAACTTTCAACAAATCACTTAGCAACTTACCCACTGGATCAGACGACACTTTGGCTTCAGCTTGAAAGGCTTTTGCAGTTGCCTGCAACTTCCTTTTCATCAAATAATCATAAATGTACACATCCAACCTGGTTCCAACGTTAACATAAACGGATCCAACATCAGCAAAAGATCGAGTAATGCAGGGAAGAAAATGCAAAAGTGAGCAGAGAACAGAAAAAAAATACAAAACATGATTAACCATGAATCATAAAGAGAATAAAACTGACTGCTTGAGATAAAACCAAAACAAATCCATTAAAAAAAAGTCTCTTTTTTTTTTTGTTAAAACAGAAAAAATCAAACAAAGCCATTAAATATGACAACAAAGAGTTCTTTTTTTCAGAAGGAATGAAAGAAACAATCAGCATCAAGCTGCTCAATCCCTAACAAACCCTGGCGAGTGACTGCACCAAAGGAAACCAAGCAAGCAAGCCTATTGCCTGAAGAAAACCATAAAATCTGATCAATATGAGACGCCATAAACAAGAACTCACATCTTGTCGGCTTCCCAATTGGTCTGCGACATGATCCCCGGCTAAGGAAACCACCCTTCACGAGCGCTCAAACCTCGCCCGCTTCACCAGCGCCGAGATATCAGGGAATCTTCGACCAGCTCCGATTCCGGCTCACGCGGAATCCCATCAAATCAACAAAGCCCCATTGTTCTTCCACCCAAACCCTAGAGCTAAACGGAAATGACAACGAAAGAGAAAGAGGGAAGGACGCATATGATTACATATATATCCCTCCAAGTTGGTAGTTTCCCATATTCATCCTTTTTAAAATTTCGATGGGTGAATTCCCAGAAAAGCCATTGATTTGGTTTGCTTTTTTTCTCATAGAATTAATTACTTGGTTTTTAATTCTTTCCCACAAAGAGGTTTTTTTTTTACTATATTTTTAAGTAATATTTTAATAAAATATGGACATACAATATTTTTAAAATATTAAAATGACCATAGGACACTACTTTTATAATTGAAAATGATATTTGAACTAAAAATATGTAATTATATTAAGAAAGATGCCTTCCAAAATATTTGTCTTACTTTTATACTTTTTAATTAAAAAATATTTTGTAATCTTTATATGTACTCAGATTTTTTTTAAAAAAATAATAACTTAAATTATATAATTTTATGCCTTCTGGTATATTTTTTAAAAATTTATATTTTAATATAACTGAAAATTTATTTTAATATTTTTCATATTTTATAAGTTAATTTATTTTAATTTGGTTCGATTTAGATAGATTATTAGACCGATCTTAATGCATTGAACCGGACCAAGAACAAACCGGTCGTAAAAGATCGGGAAGAGAAAATAAATGAAAGGTATTGTTGGAATTTTAAAAAATAAAAGCATCTTATAGGGGGAAAAAAAAAACGGGTCATTTTTTTTCGAACGATCAAAATCATGGTTTTTTTTTTATACTGAATTTGCCCGATTTAGATTTAGTTATGCATGACTAAAGATGTGGTTCTTTATATGGATAATAATAAGGACATAACATTCATGCATCATTCTATTTTAGGTGCTTGGATAAATATGCTTTATGGATGGTTGATCTAAATGGGTTTAATCTAAAAGCTCAGTTCGAACCTATTTGGTCAAAGTGTTGAAGGAAAGATTTCAATATACAATCTTTTAACTTGGTAGTTAACTTGGGTGACAAATAGGAATATCTAAATAAACGAATTATATTAAATTAAAACATTTTTGAGAAATATATAGGTAAATACTTGAGGAATAATATAAAATTAAAATATTTTGAGAAATATTAAGTAATATTCAGATTTAGAGGGGTAAATATGTTATTTGAAAAATCTTGAAAGGATATATATATATATATAACCAGAAAACAAAAAGGAAGAAAATTAGTGATACCTTCACGCTACAAACAAGTAAACACAACGCATTTTTATTTATTGAATACAAAATTGAAAAGGTGGAGATTATAACGGTGTAATATTCAGAAAGTCCTTCCTCTTTGCTCTTTGCACAAAATTTGCCACGAAATCTAATGCATGGATCTTGTGGGGTTTAGCCCTACAACTCATCACGTTTTCATTTAGGATTTGTGAAAAGAACGCAAGTGTTGCATTTGACTATGAGCCGATGCGATAAACTAGGCAGTATAATTTCCCTGTGGATTCATCTAATTCACTATTCATATTGGAGGTTTAGCTCCTGAAACAGAGTTCTTCAAGAAACCATAATTATCATGATGTTGGAATAATACACCAAGATGATAAAGTTCGCATTTCCATACCTATACCATAGTTTTCATGACGTTTCACAACTTGTGAGGGAATAAAGTGAGAATAAGAAAAGGCTGCAATATATATATGTAGAATTAATAAAGGAGAAATTTATCAAACAAAATAGTTCTCAAGATAACAGTCAATAATCTCAAAAAGAAAAGGAAAAAAGTTCATGAATAATGGAATAATTATTGTTTTAACCTAGATTATTTAAGCTATGAAGAATTATGATGACGATAACTAATTCTTGAGAGCTAAATCTTGTCAACACTTTATTGAATACTCAATTATGCTTAATTAAAAAGAACAATAGCTATGAACTCCTTTAAACATTGGGTATAACTTGCTCAATTTAAGCTGTGTCTGTAAATTTAAGCTTTTAAGCTCTTAATTGTGCTAAAGAAACTACCTGAAACCGAATAAGACGGTCTGATGACGAGGAATTTGTTCACTCCTGATCGAATGAGCACTGGTTCCCATCACAAGTTATTTCACGGTCCTCCAAATCAACAGATGCCAGAGATGTACATGCCTGTAATGTGCACAAGGCCATCACACTGGAGAAAGAAGAGTCACTTGTTCCCCAATGCTAACAACACATTTTACAGGTATAGTTAGTAGAGAATTGCCTAGAGAAGCTTGAGCACCCTCAGGCGCTCTTCATGCTCAGGATCCATTTTTGGTGGTGTGTAACACCCGTGAAGGTCCTTTACCACATATTCCTGAATCACAATGCAATCGGCTCAATGAAGATATTACGAAACAAAACCCATCGCCCTGAGAAATTAGTAATGAAGTAGTGTTCTTGCCTTTGTGAGCTCCCTCTTGGTGAGGATGTGATAGTGCCTCTGCCAAATCCTCTGGATGGCCATGGTAGCTGCAAGGAAACCGTAGGCAATGCCTAGGATGGCAAACACGATGACAAATATGATTACTAGTGCGAAGCACGCTTCCATGGAAGCAGGGAAGCAATCCAGTATTCCCCACCCGTAGCAGCAGTTTCGGCAACCAGTCATGCAGGGATCGCTACTATCAAAGGATGAGCAGTGCAGTATCAGCCCAAAGAACCCAAGTAGCACAAAGAACACCAAGACACCTGCAACATCCAAACCAATGCCACTAGAATTAACATAACACAGAGAAAAATAAAACATTAACAAGGGTATCTCAGGGATATGTCCTACTATCATCCACTAAAAGAGTTCATAGAACAGTTGGCTTACAAGCAACATGGTCAAGTGGCACAAACTCTTTCAAAAGAATGGTCCAAAAGGTAGGTATGGGCCCTCAAAAATCAAATACTTGTGAATAAACGATTCCAACACATGTCTACACATAAAGCCTTTAGCTACTACCTCTGAAAGAGATGGAGGGAGGGAAGGTGAGGGAGAGAGAGAGTGAGAGAGATTACAGCTACTACTTGAGATTCATAGCATTCCAGAAGACAAAAATGTCCTTGCAAGCTCATGAAAGATCCATGTGTTGCATCTTAGAGAAGCCACACAATCAACTTAAATGCTTGAAGTTATCACACAGTTTCAACTTAAAGATGAAGTACAAACCCTTCATGAACAAGAACAACTTCTCAAACCAACCAAAGCTACAAGATCGTTAAATGCCTAATTCCAAAACATATCTGTTGGAACTGCTAATTGCCAAGATCAAACCATGTTACATACCTATGCAGTAGTAGAAGGGTACTGGATGCTTTGATAGTATGCGGTCCCAACTGTCACTGAATGAATTCCTGAAGCTCCCATTTTTGTCCAAAAAATAGACAAAACCACCAATCGTAGCAATGACCTGAGGATTAACAAGGGCATTGATCACAGTGTTGTCACCACAGAAAATCGTTCAGTACCTACCTACACCAACGCTCACAAACTAGAGTACATGAGAAAGGAACCTCATATACATTAGTTATCCATGATTCAGACATGTTAAAACACCAACGACCATACTCCTTGAATGTCACTAAATCATGCTTGATGAATGATAAAGTTCTATATGTGCTTCTCCAGGATTAAGATGAACATCAACAAAAGATAACTATATTAAATATTACTATTACTTTTGCAGGAAATATCCAAGAAACAACAATTACAAAAAAATCATGTAATCCACAAATATAGCACAACAGTGTGGCACATCAAAACTTCTTTGAAAGACAAGAAGATGAAACAAATCTGAAATGTATTCACTTTTCTCAGTGACTAAAAAGAATGAAAACAGAATGTAAAAAGAAAAGGAAATTTATGAATGAAACGACAAATTCAAGAAGGCCAACCAGAAGACAGGTTGTAATTTTCTCTTACGGTTTGTATGGCAAGGAAGACAAGGAGGACATCTCTGGCTACAAAAACACGGAACTTTATTTTACGCCATGAGTAGTCCTCCGGGAACTCTACTCGCAGATGAAATTGAGCCTTGCATGTCGTGCAGTGAGAGAAGGCAAATCCTTCCTGCAAAAAATAATTACATAGGAAGAATATCAAATCATCAACACATCCAATAAATTGAAAAAAAAATTATAGTGCAATGTTCCTGACACCATAAGGCAGACTAGTTAGCAAATGCATAATTTAAAAGCTTGACTGCAAAAATTGTGTATGACTCGTTGATGATGATGAAATTAAGGCAAAATGTAAATTCATTCCCAAGGCATCAAGATTATGATAGAAATTTCTCAGCTTTTGCATGCAAGCAAAAACCAAATTTACAGGCTGTTTGAGAAGGTAAAGGCAGGTTGCTACAAGCAACACCAAGAATCTTTGAATAGATTCAACATTTTTGACATAAATTCCTTTAAATCTCTAATGCTTAAGAGAAACATCAACTCTCGCATGTCTACATCACTAAAGTCATCTAGCTACTTAATAACTTGTTCTAAATGCAAGGATGAACACTCAACATGATGCCTCCAGGAGAAAACAACCATATATAAGGATTTTGCAACCATTTCTATGAACGAAGAATCTCGATTTCAGTCTCCATAGTTGCACAAGGAAATGAATCTATAGACACACAGCAGCCAATGCAGCTCTATGATTCGTGAAGCTACTGAATTTTCTGATCTCAATCTAAGACAAGCATTTCAGACCTTTTTGTCATCATTTATAGACCACATAAAAAGGGTTTTTTTTTCTCAGAACAAAACTAAAACTATCAGTCATCTAACTCTTTTAGATCATATTTTCATCTTGATTCTTTTAAACAAAAAATAGGTATCTTAAAATTTATGATCTAAAGATATTATTAATCCTTAACCTATGATCTTAACTGAATGATTCTCTTCATAACTCTTTATGCCCCTGTGTCAATTTCTCGTGAAGATTGATACTCTCAAAGCCCCTTTTTTCTTTTTCCCCCTTTATCCCTCTAGGACATTAGCACTGTGGTCCTATTACATGATTCTTTTAAGTTTTGGACCAAATGTATTCTCTGACTCAAGTAATTTTCCTCTATTATAATGGATACAAAATTAGCAGCTAACAATCATACTATGTTCCACTTTATATGTTTCTGTTGTTACCTTACAAGATCAACAATTTCAAATTTCTAGCCTACATTTCTAAGAATTATGGTCCAACATCTTGATAGGACATCTTACACACTATAAACAACACTCTCGTTCATTCCAAAACCCTTTTTCCTATGACCAAAGTCACCGAACCGTGAATGGCTTTAGAACTAAGATGTTTCTAAAGCTTTGGTATGCTGCTGGTATTTACTTTGTCACTGAATCTTCCCTTTTGTCATTATCTTTAACAAATTTACTAAAACAATACTGATCGACTAATATTCACATGCCACATTTAGTAGTAGAATTTTTTCCAAAGAGCATGTTCATATGAGAATTACTCTTACACACCATGTTTTGCTTGTTCTAATGCCAGGGAAAACCTGGAAGAGTTGTTAGTTGTTAAGCTTCAGTTCCTTTACTGGGTTGCAAGTTGCAACAGTCTACTCTACTAACCTAATAACAGTTTAACAGAATATATTTATCTCAAATTTAAAGGCAGATAAACTGCTGTAGAGTCTCAAACATTTTTCTTGTTGGTCTAAGACCTATGGTGTGTAATGAACAAGTCTAAGAATGGCATATCATTGCCAATTTTTATCTGTAGGTAAACAAATTGATTAATTGTAATAAAAGCCTAAATAAGTTTGCCTTCACTGAACGCCAATGATCAAGGCATGAACGGTGGACAAATTGCTGGGTGCCCTTGCACATGCATGGAGATATCAACTCATCACCTACAACAAAACAATAACAAAAGTTAACTTGCACTGATGATATTAAAATTGCTAATTTACAATGTAAGGTCTGTCAACCAGCAAAGCAACCAACAATGCATAAATGGCACATGTTTGTCATACGGAAACGAATAACAGAAAACAATATGCTTTAATAGCAAACTTCCAATTTTGAGATCATCCAATTTTGTATACCAGCTAAAAAAAGCTTAGCTTATCAAAATATCTAAATAACCTGGATGAAATGCTGTATATTTGAGTTGAGAGGATCTGACGGTGTGTATGTGCATCAAGTTATACATCTAACCATTAACTGCCAACAGTTATACAGAAGTTCCTCACTCCCTCCATTTGACAACCCAACCTTTAACTTTATCTAACCAATTTCTGACTAAGCACTACAATTTACTCACAATCACAGTTTATCTTCATCTTCATCTTACTCACAATCACAAGTCTAATTCAGATGACATCTAGTTAAAGCAACACCTTACTGCTCTCACTGAGTCTTAATCAAGAACATAGAATAATAATAATCTAGCAGAGGACTAGAGAAAATCAGCTAGTGGTTGCATATCCTTGGCAATTTTTATAACTTACAAACATGAACATATATCATAGTTAATATAATACTACTGATTGCCAATCCAGGTGTAAATATAAGGTATAATAGCCACACTATTTTCCTTGTATCTTATATTGGAACATGTTAGGAACTTGAACTTCTGAATCTCAAAGATAAATCATTAGATCGGTCATTGTGTAAGTTGATTTTCACAATTAACTTATTACATTCCCCAAATGGAAATAAAAAGGTCCATTATTAGCAAGCTACCCAAGCACAAATTTGACATACAACGAGCTTATCCTAATCTCTCAGCAGTTTTTTTCCTTGTATCATATAGAATGATCTTATGGTAAAAAGTTTAGGAGTAGCTTCAGATCATGAGCACAGGTTGCATTTCTTGTTTGGGATTATGTTATGCAATCACCACAGCTCATTTACACTATATGCTGATTCGCAAGCATGAGTGGCATTTTACAAGATGAAATTCCATTAACAGGAAAAGAGATGAAAAAGTATAATTGCCCTTGATGACCAGACTTTATATTGGGGAAAGCATAATCAAACATAAATTCAGGAATTTAGACGATCGATCTTGTTTTCCCATCGAATCTTTTACCCTGAACGATGCCCAAGATTAGCTTCAGAACTTGCAGAAATTTGTATCTCTCCGAAAACAGAACAGTATGACAAAAATCGTAACAGGAACTTGCAAAACAGCAACGATCAACAAGGCATCTCCGAGAGCAATATGACATGAGAAAAACTTAGTCGATGAAATAAACTCGCCTGGGAAGGATTCGTTCTCAAGGCAGATGCGGCAACAAGCAGACGAACCAGCGTCAGCCTCCTCGTCCTTGATCTCGTCCAAACCCTCGGGTGGCTGTGAAGATTCAATCTGTCTCTGGATAAGGGGATCGGAATCATTAGGAATATTCTCCTCGTCCAAACCCATCTGCGGTTCCCCTCTCATCTCTACAAAGAATTAACAATAAACAATCATCGAATTGCATGACCAACAAACAGAAGGCCAGTGAAACGAGGGTTTTCCAGGGAGTCGAACCTCCGGAACTAGCAACGAACAGAAGAACAAGGGATTAGAACCCTAAGCGACCTCCGAATTGGCGGTGGAATCAAAGAAGAACTCGTGAGGGAGACGAACCACGCGTGGTCGACGGGATCGAAGTCCTCCGGAAGGGGTAGATTGCGAGCCACGAAAAAGAAGCCTCCTTCCGGTCATCATACCATTCGACTCAACGCACGTGGTATTCACGTGACCGTCGGCTCGAGCCCAGACAACGCAAGCGAGCTCAAATCTTAAATTAATTCGCACTTGTCTCGACCCAACCAATCTTAAATTAAAAGCTAACTCGGAGTTGACTCGGCCCAACTGCGCCCGGGAAGTGAGATGGACGCACGTAGCTTGGTTTGAAATTTTCGATCACAGCGGCACATCACTCGCGATGATGAAGCGATCCAACGGCTGGGAGAGTCGCGTTCGAGTGAAGCTAAGCAGCATGGGACAACGTACGATAGGAGGGAGAGCGCTTGTGCTTTCAGAGTTTAGGGTTCGCTTTGCTGTTGCTACATATACGCCCTCTTCCACCTGTGGATCGCACGTCTCCTCTGTTCCTCTTCGGAAGTGATCTAATGGTCGGGCTTCCATCTGCTTCCTCTCTATATTTGTTCTTTTGGTAATCTGTAGGCGATTTGGGGTTTTGCTTTCTTCTCTCTGATCGCCGCCGCTACTGTTTGCAGGCATTGCCGAATCAGCAAACCGTTGATTACCCGAGCTTTAAGCTCGTCCTCGTCGGTGACGGAGGGACTGGTGAGATATCTCTCTATATGCACGTTACTAACCCTTTCCAGTTGTTGCGATGATCCTCTTGCTCTGGCCTTGATCTTGTTTGATTGTTCCTTTACATGGAATGCATGGCTTCTTTGAGGGATTCGAGAGATTCCTGCTACGAAATCAAAAATCTCTTGTGGAGGATCCGGTTTTTTGATGTTGTGGCTACAAATTTTTTTCTTTTATCTTCTAACGTCCTTCGTGGCGATCTTATTTCTCGATCATGCTCTACTTCAATCGGTAGTCTGCTTGATGGTGCTTTTGCCATCCTGTGCCTATCGAATTTCATGGTGTTTCGTCCTTTACCATTAGCAGTCATCATCGATACTGTTGTTCAGAATAAAACTGGTCTTTGGGAACTAAATTCGTCGACGTGTGTTCTTTCTCGGTCATAATCTTTGCTTTTCTTCGGCAACAACTCTACCTTTTCTATTCTTTCTGTTGCAGTCCAACAACGCTCTCAAAATCTTGCACTTTCTTGTTTTTTGGGAGAAAAATGTACTTTTTATATGCATTACATCACAACTAGTGATCTGATTTCTTGTGATGTGATGTAGGAAAGACGACGTTTGTGAAGAGGCACCTTACTGGTGAATTTGAGAAGAAGTATGAGCGTGAGTATTATTACAGTTGCCATATGTATCTTGTACATTTCAGTTGTATATATGTATGACAACATCTTGGATTACATTTCAGCTACTATTGGTGTTGAGGTCCATCCTTTGGATTTTTTCACAAACTGTGGGAAGATCCGCTTCTATTGCTGGGATACAGCTGGTCAAGAAAAATTCGGTGGTCTTAGGGATGGTTACTAGTAAGTATTGGGCTCTTTTCTTTTATTTTGATTTTAGAGTTCTAACGGGTGGTTTTACTGGTTAACTGCTATAGGTGCAATTGTTAGTAGGTTAATATTGATACTTCTAAATACATAAACCAAAGGACTGTCCTATCATCTCCTATGCCCACATCGAAGCTCACTCACTACATAAGATTGTTAAATTCAGCAAATGATTGAAAGCTCTTGGTATTAGACATAATGAGTACATTTTCATAACTTGTATACAAACTAGTTCATTAGCTAATCAAAACTTGTTCAATAGAAGCTTATTTTGTTGCTGATAGTTCTATTACTTATGTGATGTATGACTTCTGGAGCATTAGACATATAATGAACATACCTTCTTACCATATAAACAATTCAGGTTTATTAGCTGATTAGAATTTCTTTGTAATCTGTTTGGAAGCTTAAATTGTTACAAATAGTAGTCTTGCTCACGCAATGCATGACTTCACATCGACTTTCGGAAGTTCCTTTGTTTGTTATGGATGGTTTTAAAGTTTGTTTAAAAAGATTTCATTTTTCCCTCATTGTTTGATTACTCCTTGTACTATGCTGAACTTCGAAGATAAGCAAAGAAGTAGCACAAATTTGAGAAGGAATTAGAGAAATAGTTAGGCATATAAGAAGCTCTATGACTAGGTCCATGAAAAAGGTTACAAAATAAGATGCACTTCATGTAATAGTCACAGGCACTTTAAACATGTCACATGTGTTGTGCGTATGTTGAACATTGATATTATTGTCCAAAAAACTGCTTATCTTGTTTATTTGTTTATTTATTTGAATGCTGCTGCGAAGTTATTGAATGCCTTAAGATAAGTAAAAGCATTAGGAATGAGTTGACAGTTTCAATTTTCAATTTTCTTGGTAGTTTATCATAATTCGTTTGATTGTCTTGCTAGCTGATCATAATTCCAAAAATCATAATTCAGGTGCCCTTGTTTGAGTTATTATGCCTAATGCCTGTTGTGTAGCAAACTTGCTAATTGGCTTTATATTCTTTTTCTTTTTAACCGAAGATCTTAAGTTCCACTATCATATCCAAGGGCTACATAGCTTTTTTTTCTTTTAGCTGCCAATGTCATGTTGGTGATCTATTGCTGTTCACATTTATATTGCTTACAAGTGTAGTCTTGCTATTTGTCCACAGCATCCACGGTCAATGTGCCATTATTATGTTCGATGTTACTGCCAGGTTAACATACAAAAATGTCCCAACATGGCACCGGGATCTGTGCAGGTTGTATGACAAGATGCTTTAACTGAATATTACAGGTTATCCTTGTTTATATTTCTAAGTTTCTAATTATTCTATTTGGTTTCAAACCAGGGTCTGCGAGAATATTCCTATCGTTCTCTGTGGCAACAAGGTCGATGTGAAGAACAGGCAGGTTAAAGCTAAGCAAGTTACATTCCACAGAAAGAAGAACCTCCAATACTATGAGATCTCTGCAAAGAGCAATTATAACTTTGAGAAGCCCTTCCTGTATCTTGCTAGAAAACTTGCAGGGTAATGAGAAATGACCGTTATTTTGGTGCAAGCATCACACTGAATTATCTGTACAATGAAAACATTTATGATAATCTTGTTGGCAGGGACCCAAATCTTCACTTTGTTGAATCACCTGCTCTTGCACCTCCAGAAGTTCAGATTGACCTGGCTGCACAGCAACAGTAAGTGCTTCTTAGCTTCATGTTCTGTAGTTTGAAACTTGTTTCGACTTCCAGCATGGTTTCAGATGCTCTTTAGTTATCGATTATGATGTCAAAGCAATTTTGATATATATGTTAGATGCTTCTCTGATTTTGGAACTCCTTGCTACTTTCATGATTTCTTAATATGCATCAGATAATTCATTTTGGATATTTTGGATACTCGAGTGATACTTTTTGGTGCTTATGAAAAGGCTATTTATTGAATAAACTCTTAATAAACAATGCAACGAATAACTGTTATGAGATTTGCTATTTCTTGTTAGGTCTGTTAGTTTAATTGTAAAATGTTTTACTAGATGTACTTTCTAAGTTACACATGGTTCTTTGCCCAGGTTACCGAAGTTGAGACTTGCATATTCTTGTAGCCTAACAAATTGTTGATCTGTTTGTATTACATGTAGTCGGGATTTGTTATGTCTGTATATTTGATGCAGTCTCATACCCCTGTTTTCCCTAATTATTAATATTAGTAAAGCACACATATCAGGTCATGACTCATGTCCCTTTGCCTCATGTTACCATCTCATGCATGCTAATTAGCTTTATATGGCCCATGATTGCCGAGCTTTGTGGCATCTTTATATTTGTAGCACGTTCAAGGTTTCACTGTATCCATCTACTATTGGTGCCACGTCTTTTGAAATTTTAAATATATAGGATAGCATCAACCATCTAACCATGCCAATCTTTGTTTTATAGGCATGAAGCAGAACTGGCTGCAGCCGCTGCCCAGCCTCTTCCTGATGATGATGATGATGTATTTGATTAGAGTCGTGTTGAGCAGTCTTAAGTGTTTGAACCATTTCAGGGGTTTTTACTTGCCAAGGAGTTGAGCTTTTAATCTGAAAAGTAAAAGTGATGTAGAGTAGATGGATTAATTGGTTCGAGGCTTTTGCCTTCATTATGCAGCAGAATTTGTTGGTAGAGTTGTGTTTGAATTCGATGTGCTCTATCTTTCTCTTGCCAAGTTACTTGTATTTCTGTACTGAGAAGAAAATATTCACAGATATCGGATCTGCATAGCATCTCTCATACGATTGTTGCTCTGTTTGCATAAAGGACTCTTTATTCACGGTGTTACACTGTGAACCAAGAAAGCACCTCGTGAATAGAACTGTAAAATTGAGCTAATTATATGTTATTTTTGTAGTTTATTATTTTTAGTATTTTGGTTTTTATATTTAAAAAAATTTATTGATATTTTTATAATTATGAAGGTGAAATGTATAGGTTTATTTATGTTATTAATTTTATTAATAAAAAATAATAAAAAAATATTTTTAATATTTTAATTAGTGATGATGGATTATTTTATATTGATCTCGATCTCGATACAGTACTTTCATCTCTCTATTGATATTATCTCTTATCATTATCGATGTCATTTATTATCATCAATTAAAATATTAAAATTATTTTTTTATTTTTTATTTTAATTAATGAAATCAATAATTACTTCAAATACATCACAAAAGCTTAATTTGGAGAGATTTTATTGTCTTACTTTACATATGGTAAGCATGTACCGAAGTTTGGTGGATTCATTGGATAGCTTATAATGACATAAAAGAAGCCTGACCAATTATATAGCCTACAGAACTAGTGGTTTAATATGTTCTGATTTGGATTATGTGGTTATTAGCATTGAAGGACTGTTATCATTCGACCTGCGTCATGTTTATGTGCTCATATTAATTAATATTTAATTAGTTATAAAAGGCAACCTTTTGACCGATGCACCCATTGCAACTGCTAAAGGTTCCTTCCTTTTCCTCACCTCAATAATTTAATTACCAATCTAACGTTATTTTTAATAAAATTAATTTTTTTTCCCTTCTTCCCCCTTCCCCTCTAATAAAAATAATAAAATAATAATAATATTTAAAATACTTTTTCTTGTGGAATATTTCCAATAACATTTGATAAAGGGATATGACACATAGTATGTCACATGATACATCACACTCAAGATAAATCCCCATCTTACCACGTCTATGATGTAGGGTCAATAGAGATAATATAATGCATGTTCCTATGGCTTAATGATGAATCATTAACTCATAATTATCAAGTACTTTCTTAAAACCAAATAGTTAATTATCAAGATAATGACTTTCATAGATCTTTTATGAAAATCTTATGAAACATGATGTCCTCACCTCGTTTATGTGTTATGACAAGATGTGGGGGCGAAATGATATGAGGATATGATATATAGGTTATTTGATGATACATTGTACCTACTTGGCTGATGCTTCATGTATATCTAACACATCAATCAAATCTTTGTTCTATAAGATTGATGATGCGATGTCGACTCTATACCAACATAGAAGCCTGATTGATAGTCTCAATATCAAAGTGAGTTTTTTCCCTATAACAATAACCCTAACATTTGAAGCATGGTTTTATAGCTCAATAATGGCCAGACAATCTTTAGATCCATTCATGGAACTAAACATAGCTTAGGTTGAATGATTATCTCAACACATTATAAAAGCCTTAGATGTATTATTAAAAAGAAAGAACTCTCATAATTTCTCGCTACATTTCTAAGTCATTTGAACCAATTACAAACTTATGTATTATATGGGATTTTATCGAACATGCCCTTGATGTAATTTTATGAGATTATTTACCAAACTGCATCTTCTCGACACTATAACCTACAACAAATGCGTAAGTATATCATAATTGGCTCCAAACCTTTTACATGATAGAGAAGTAAATTTTGATTTAATAATTTAACACTAGAAGGGCTTGAACTTTCGATATTGTGGTTAACAACCATAAAGTATTCAAACCTAATTGGTCATATAGCATTCCCCTATGATAACCTAATCAAATTGACCCAAAAATGTCTCTTGATGACATCACACTCGAGACAACCACAAAGCATCCTTTGATGATTATGTGGCAGCTATCAATTCTAGAATAAACATCAAACAATATAAGAAATAGAGCAATAAGTAATATGATCGATAGCTTACCGTATAAAATCTCTGGGGTCGAAATCCTTTACATGTCACAAAATGATAAGGGCCGATGATACGGAGATATGACATGTAGGCTGCTTGATGACATATCTCGAGATAAGTCATTACACTATATTCGTAGTCCCAATGATTCTATGCACAATTATAACTCAATAATAGTTAATAAATCCACGTAACTATTGTTAGTATCAACCATAGTCTCGGCTTAACCAAAGTCTCCAACACACTATAAAATATCTCCAGTGTGTTCTCAAAAGAGAGAATTCTCCTACTTTCTTATTATTATTTTTTAATATTTAAAAATTATTGTTTAGGAATTATAAGGGATTTTCTCGAGTATACTCTTGACATAATTTTACAAGATCATTTGTAGGGTTTTCTAGATACTACAACTTATGACAAGTACAAAGATGGATCCGGCTCTAAATCCTTTTCATATATTTAATAATAAAAAATTTGACTTGACAAATTAATGTTAAAGGAAATGCTTAATCCTTTGACCTTATGATTAACAATTATATATATGACTATGTAAGCGTCTATCTATAATGTCATCGCTCGAATGGGCCCATATCTAAAATGATGTAATCAAATTGATCATGAAACTTTTTTGAACATTATTACAATCAAATTAGCTAGGAGGCGTACCCCATGATGATATAGTAAGATTGGCCATAATGCTTCCCCCATGATAGTATGATTGTATTAGTTTGAAAACATCCCTTCATGATAATGCATTTTAGTTAGCTACAAAATATCTTTTGACAACAATGTAGCAACCATATCTCTAGAATAAACATCAAAGAAATAGATAATAGAGTGGCAAGTAATGCGATAAGCAACATAAAATATTATGTCCTAAACTCATTTTTATGTCATAACACATGGGGTAGATGATATATAGATGTCATAGGATGTCTGATGACATATCGCACCAACATGGTTGACACATCAACCAAATTTTTATCTTACAAGGTTGATATTGTAACGTTGATAATGATGTTGACTCTATACCAACAGGAAAGCCCATTATGTCAACTTAATAAATTGATAGTCCCAATGTCGAGGCAAGGCATGATGTTACTTATAATTATAACCCTAGTAATTCATCATATCCTATGGCTTAAATGAGACAATATACATAACTATTTATAGCATTAACCACAACACACACACATTAATCATCCCAACATACTATAAAGCAAGATTTGTCATACCGAAGTGTACCGCCCGATATGGGCGGTATGTACCGGTCCGATACGGGCGGTACGTGTCGGTCCGACAGATTACCGGTACGCGGACCGTCCGATACCGCTATAGTGCTACAGTATTATACTATAGCACTGCTATAGTACTATACTGTAACAGTGCTACAGTATGAAAAAAATATAAAATTACTCGGTACATTAGGGTGTACCGTTCGGTACACCTCGGTATACCGATCGGTACACCCGTACTGTACCGTACCGAGCCCGCGTCGAAACTCCGATATGATACGATACGATGGACCTTGTTATAAAGCCCCCAAGGACATCCTTAAAAGAGTGAACTCTTTTACTTTTTCATTATATTTTTAAATATCCTGAATCCATTACTAACTAGGTATTATAAGTAAATTTTCTAAAAAAATATAAAAATAGAACAATAATCTATTGTATATTTATATATCTCATATTCTATATGTATTTTTTTCAAGTATTTAAATATATGTTATTCTATTTAATAAACTCATATTATCCACTCTTATTATAATTATCATATATCTAAAATATAAATTTATAAAAAAAATTATTATTATTATTATTATTATTATTTAATTATTTATTTTATAAGTTATATTCCTCAAATAGTTGGATCTTAGTTGTTGATTTTATGATTTTTTAAAGAATTATTAATGATCATTTTAGTTTTAACATTATGGTCAACTAATAAAATTTTTGACTTTACTTGAATGAATATATATATATATACACACAAATTTGGAGAAGATAATACCAAAATCACTTACTTTCGAGATATATATAATTTTACCTAATAACCATAGCAAATAGTAAATTTATATCATTAAATGTAATTATGTTATTATTGTTATTTGGATGGGAATTGGGTCAAAGTCAAAACAGCGTTCAATCGATCCGGGCCTCATCATATCGTGTCTCTCCCCGCACCTGCACGGAACCATACGCTCCCCCTTCCCTTCCCTTTCCCCAAAACGCTTCCGCCTTTGTCGGGGGATCGCCGGTGCTGTATCCCTCGGCGAACGCAGCCCCCGCCTGCCCTCCCGCGCTCGGGAGAGGAAGGTCATCCCGATCCCGTTACCGTGTAAGGTGGATCTGTTGTCTTCTTGATTCAATTCTAGCTATGTCTGATGGTTTTCCTCTTTCTGCATTTAGGTATAGGGAACTGACCATCCTTCGGACGGAATCTCTTTTTGATCGCGATGGACGGGAACAAAGACGAGGCTTTGAAGTGCCTTCGGATCGGGAAGGACGCGCTTGAGTCTGGGGACCGAGCTCGTGCCCTTAAATTCCTCTCCAAGGCTCGCCGTCTCGATCCCGCTCTACCGATCGACGATCTCATCTCCGCCGTCGCTGCCGCTGATGGTGAGTCTGGAGGTGCCGATGATTCCGCTGCGTCGGCGGACGCTCCCCAGCCTGACGGGCCCTCCGATGGTGCTTCTTCTCGCGCGGCAGCCGCCGCCGCCTCCTCCTCTTCTCGTTCCAAGGCTAGGGTTTCCTCGGATGGCTCTGTTTCTTCCAGGGATTACACCGAGGAGCAGGTAACCGTCGTCAGGCAGATCAAGAAGCAAAAAGATTACTATCAGATCTTGGGGCTGGAGAAGGGATGCACAGTGGAGGAAGTTAGGAAGGCTTACCGCAAGCTCTCTTTGAAGGTGCATCCGGACAAGAACAACGCACCCGGCGCCGAGGAAGCATTCAAAGCGGTCTCTAAGGCCTTCCAATGCCTCAGCGACGAGGAGAGCAGGAAAAGGTACGATATTGTCGGATCGGACGAGATTACTGTCACTCGGCCTGCGGCACGGCATAGGAATCACGGGTTCAATGGCTTCTATGACGAGGATATTGACGCTGATGAGATTTTTAGGAATTTCTTCTTCGGTGGAGGGCCTCCGGTCGCCACTCCTTTCGGCACTTTCCGGTTTAGAGCTGGTGGCATGCCTGGGCCAAGCGCTCAAGAGATGCGTGGTTCCGGCAATCCTAACCTCCGGATGCTCATACAGCTTTTGCCTGTCATCATTCTGCTACTGCTGAACTTTCTTCCATCTTCTGAACCCTTGTATTCGTTCTCTCGTTCCTATCCTTATGAGCACAAGCTTGAGACATCAAGAGGCGTTGCGTACTTTGTTAAGTCGGTGAAATTTGAAGAAGAATATCCTTACCAGAGCCCAAAACGCATTGCTTTGGAAGACCGTGTTGAGAGAGACTATGTTGGGATCCTTTCACAGAACTGCCGGGTTGAGTTGCAGAGGCGGCAGTGGGGCCTGTCATTCCAAACACCATATTGTGACAAGCTTCAGAAGTTTCAGGCAACAACTTGATGCCTAAAGATGAGGCCACAATCAGGTTTACAATCTTTCAGGATAAACCAACTAACTTTGCAACATTCAAACATCTAAATAAGATATTTCCACTCTAATTTGTTTTATTTCTTGATATATTTGCTTGCCGATACTTGTATCACATAGTCAACTTAGGACAGAAGGACAAGAATGCTAATCTTTTGTCATCAACCGATTGTTCATGCCTTCTGTATTCATTCTTCTTAGGCTGGTATTTGATTCTGTTATGACATTAGGAAAATTGAGGTTCTTTTTATATGTATTTACATTTTGTTCAATTAAGTACAAGCTATAAAACAATTAGTGACTTTTCTTTCATGATTTTGTTTTATTGCTTCTTTCAATGTTCATGGATTGTAATAGCTTAATTAACATCATACTTAAGTTTATCATGGCATGCCTTATATTTGTTATATTCAACAAATGCTTACTAGTTGATGGACTTTGATGCCTCTTGCTGGTAGATAATTATGGTAACATTTGTGTGAACGATTGGCCAACCAAACCAATCTTAGTCAAATAGAAACCATTCATATAGCCATTTGCTTACTTTCAAGCTTGGAACATTTGCTGACTTAGCTAACAGGCTAAGAAGCACAAGCTAAGCCATATGGTTTACTGGATTACAGTTTGTTGTGTCACATGGTTCAGGTATGAGTACATGGTTTGTTGGGTTGCTACTTTGTGTCAATGTTTATTTGTCGTTGATCATTTGTTTTATATAGTATATATATTACCTGTTCATGTATAGGTAACAAGATAAGAAGCAGTGCCTGTTTATTAAGCTTCTAGCATTATGGCCAAATAGTTACCTGGATTGAGGTTCATTATGTTGTTTGGTACAGGCATGAGTATGTGGTATGACACCTTATCTGTTTCACAATATGAAGGATAACCTAGTTGGATTGCTACTTTATGTCACGGTTCAGTAATTGTCATTCATGTGTGTCATTTGCTTTATATATAGTATATATTACCTGTGTATACATATCACTAGAGGGTCATATCATCATTTTGTTTATATATTAAAAATAAACAAAAATACAGCATATACAACTAGAAAAGTTGTTTATCTAAGTAATGTTTATATATCACTACTTTGATCAAGATTATTAATTTGTATGCTTTATATATTAAAAATAAACATAAAAACAGCATATACAACTAGAAAAGTTGTTTATCTAATAAAAGAATAAAACACTAATTCAAAATACCCATTTATTAGTGAGAGATAGATTTTTAGATGATACATAATTGCAGAAGAATCATGTATCTTTTCGAAGAATTCAAAATACCCATTTGAGAGGATACATAATTTTTTAGTGAGAGATAGATTTTTAGATGATAAATTATTGTTCATTCTAGTTGCACAAGTTCAAGGTGGAATTATGTAATAATACTATGAGCTCTACATAAGCTTTCATTTGTCAAAGTTCGATTCTTTCTATCTGGGGAGGTCAATAGAGACCAGGGGGAGTTAGTTCCATACTATGTTCGTTGGTGTCATCAAGTCCCACTGAGCTTTTGAAGGATGATACAGGTCTAGACAAGTCCGTGATGGGCTCAGGATATTTGAGATGATATCAAGATAAATGCAGGCTATTTCAGTTGCTCTCAAGCTCATTTAAGGATATAAAAAATTTTGTTTCTTATTTGAAAGTATTCGAGTTATTATGGTCATCTTTGTAGATCTTTTAGTTGCTAGATTTTGTTTATTTATTGGAGCATATCTGATGTGACATTGATCTAAGTTTGAGTCAGTTTTTCATCAATTTAGTGTGAGATGGTCTGTTGGAGAACCCAGCCAGTCTGTTTTTCTGAACACATATGAAAGTGGAAGTATAAAGAAGTGGCATGACCAACTTTGAGAGTACACCTGAGGGTTCTGCTTTGCACGCATCTGGTATTTGGATGGTTCAATATTTATTCTGAAGTCATTCCTTCCTGTTTTCTCTTCTTTGCTTTTTCACTTCCTTTTTCCTCTCTCACTGCCCTACTTGCTGCAGCCATCCATCTCGTCAGAAAGGCCAACCCAATTTAACTGCCAGGCATCTACAGCCTTCTACAGCACAACTGATGTTATGCTTGAACAAGCCATATATCCAAAATCCAACTGCTTCAGATTTAGCTTAGAAAAGCCATCAATTGCAGAATCCCCTTCTATCTCCCTGCAAGCCAGCCAAATAAGCTACAACACTGACCTCATTACCACTCTATCGAAATTAATTTTTCTGCTGATCACTTTCCCTGTTTACACCTGTTGATGGTTTATAAACTGTGACATACTGGTGGTGTATTGGTGCCCCAAGATTTCCAAATTAATGCCATAGATGGACCTTTTTATCAGCCCTTGACATTATGATTAACTTACTGCCACTTAGCGGGCACACAGCCTGTTGATTTGGCTCAACTATGACCCTATAAATTGAGCATGGAGGTGAGCTGGATAGAAAATGTCTCTGCTGGTTCTTAAAAGCTTAGAATATATTTGTATCATCAGGATAGCTAGGTGTGGTGTTTGACTGATGGTCTCAAAGGCTGAACATTCTGCTGCTAGGTTGCATGGGCACACCATGATTTTCAATCAGTGATGTGCTTCAACTGTAAGTTATTAAATTGCAGAAGATTGATTCCAATTTAGTGACACGGTGGAAAATTTTGTGCTGTGAACTTCATGCTCTCGCATCCCATTCTTTTCGCACGAGTGTATGATTTTCTTGCTGACTTTCGTGTGCATTAGTCTTGACTACGATACCTATGCTTTCTTTTGGGTTACTATTGCTTGCATTATCTTGTAATGACTATTTAAAACATGACTGGTTCCTCTCTTGCAGATGGATGTGGACATTGATATCGAAAATGCCGTATTCTGTTTAAAAAATGCTATTTTGCTGATTTCAAGGGTACTTCAAGGCTGGCTTGCTGTTGGCATTCAGACTTGTTGGTAAGATGTGGGAGGTTTCTTGCATCATTTTTGGAAGTCTGTGCAGTCTAGAATCTGGAAGACTTGTTACACTTGAGACATATTATTGCAGTTAGATAAATGATTTTATGACTAAACTACGAATTACTTGTTTCTCACCCAATTTATTGTTGTATACGACATCGAGACAGCTTTGGAATAATGTCCCTGCTACTTAATAATGGATCCAAAACTCCTGCTCTGCACACAGCAATAATGTATTCAGAATTAACTGTTCGATCTGAATGAACCATGTCTCTTTGCCTTTGTTTCGTCTGATACACGCTGGTCTTGTTAAGCTGAATGCATACTGTATGTGCAACCATCCGGCCTCGCAAGAAGTTGCCAGTGCCAGTGACAGTGTGAAAGACTGGCTAATGCATTGGTTTCTTCATGTGGTGTTTCGTTTCTGCGGTGCCTCCTGTGCTTCCTACTCCGACGGTGCCTGCAGCTCGGAAACCATGGCTTCACCTGTTCGGCTTCAGCACACAGCTTGTCCATGTAATCATCTCCATCGAGTTCAGCATTTGCCATTTCCAGGCAGCAATCGTATGATTAAGATCATAAGAAAGGTAGTAACTTCGTTCTCAGTCAGTAAATGCAGCGGCCTGCTCTATTATTATGTCTCTCATGTCAGAATCTATGCAGGAAGCAGGAAGAAACTCCAACGAAGTGCTGCTTGGTGTGTTATTTATCTAAGATAAAATTTTGTATATATATATATATATATATAATGTATTTATTTCTGAACTTTGGATGGATTGAAGAATGGAAAGGAACAAATTACATAAATTTCCAAAAAAAAAAAATCAAGTGTCCAATTTTTTTCTTGTAAGGTATTACCTTCTTGCTTTATTTCTATTGTGTGTCCATTTTTTGCTTTATTCTCCTAAAGTATATATTATTTTTAAAACGTGAAATTACTTTTGGCTGTCATCTCCATCTTGTCGTGACCACCTCACCTTGTCCTTCATCATCATTTGTCATCCTTCGTTCCATTGCCTTTGTCCTATTGCCTGAGGATGACTGAGAGAGAAGAAGCAAGAGTTTTTCTTGATGCCAAGAGTAGAGGTGTAGTTATCATCTTGATGAGGGGGTGATATCGTTGAGATCTGATAGCCTAGCTCTACTGATAGAAGGGTCGGATCTTAGTGGGAGGACACATCGAGAGAGCAAAGATGAAGGTAACGGATGAAGGCCAATGATATTATTATTATTGTTATTTTTAATTCACCTAACAAAATTTGTGGGCTCTCTCACTGAAGCCCTAACAAGATTCTCACCATGGTGGGCTCAGAATATTCTCCTCGATCCGGCCCGAGAGAGCCCATCGTTGCTTCTCTGCTGGTAGTCGTCGCCCGATCTCGTTCGCGGCCACGCGGCATCCATCGATGGCATCTCGTCGAATAGCGCTGGTAGTCGTCGCCCGATCTCGTTCGTGGTCACGCGGCATCCATCGATGGCATCTCGTCGAACAGTCTTGGAGCTGCGGGCTCCACCACCAGTCGAACCTGTGGACGCCGCGAGCTCCGTCGGATAACGTGGCTGGCCTTCCCGCTTTCACGGGATTTCACGGGGTGCGGGAGGCGATCATAAAAGCCCCACCCTTCTTCCCTCCCTCGTTTGTCGCAACGTGCCACCGCCGCTTCATGTCCTTCTCCCACTCTCCTACTCTTCCTCTTCTCCGGCAGGGCGACATGGTGATGTGCATGAACAGCCGAATGGTGCCGCTAGCCACCGTCGGCCGCCTCCCCGGCAGGCCAATACCACGGCTGGTCGGGACGTCCAGAGACGGCCAAACCATGGGGACGAGGTTGGATTGGCAGCGCTACCTCCGCTGCCTCCGTAGCGGTCGCGGCTCGATGGTCGGTTCTGCCGAGAAACGCCTCGTCGTCCAAATGGCCGTCGTTACCACCGACGTCGAAACGGAGGTCAAGGTGAATGTCTCATCTAGTCGTCGTCTCATTCTGTTCTGAATCCTCCCATCAGTATTAGGTTTGCTGAAGTAGAATCTTGAAATACTCTTTTCTTGCAAAAGAAGAGCGCTTGTTTGCTTCAAACGATCGTAATTTCAGTGCCCAAGAGATCAACTACTTTTGGCGATAGCATTGCCGTAGCATTAACCTTCGCCCCCTGGAAAAGCATCCTAACACAATAAGACTTCATATATGAACGATAGAAACACTGACATTTTGTGTCTTTTGCAGTTTAGAGATTTGGATCTTGAGAGGAGGAACCCTGGGACAGTTGTGGCAGTTATCCTAGGTGGAGGTGCTGGAACTCGTCTATTCCCTCTTACCAAGCGTAGGGCAAAACCAGCTGTAAGTAATCTTTGACTCTTGGAGCTGCAAATTGGCTATTGCTGGCCCCAACATTGACTCCGATGGACCATCTTTTATGCACCTCTAAAGGGTGTAATTGTATTGGTAAATTAAAGTCAATCTTCATTAAAGAGTGCATTAGAGCAAACGATTCCGTATTCTCGATATGTATTCTTTGAAGGTACGTAAATGTTTGAATTTGAAACCATGATTTTCATTTAGAAGATTCCTTTTGTAGGTGCCTATAGGAGGTGCATATAGGTTGATCGATGTGCCGATGAGCAATTGCATCAACAGTGGGATCAATAAAGTGTACATTCTCACCCAGTTCAACTCTGCATCGCTGAATAGACATCTGGCACGGGCTTACAACTTCAGTAATGGTGTGAGCTTTGGGGATGGTTTTGTTGAGGTATATGAGACTTCTACGTTGATCTTGCTCACTAGCAGTCATACACTTAATATGTTGGTGTTTGATCCTCACCACTTTGGAAGATATTTTGGACATCAATCAGATTTTAGTTATAGGAGCATGCAGATTAAAGCTAATACGATAAATCTTCTCCTTGGCATGTTAATTTATCTCAATCGAGCTATGATCAATATATTTAGTTATTTAAGAAGACCTTAGATTCTTGTTGTTCTTACTAACAGAGGAATGGGTTGTACAATGGTGACGAGTAACAAAGCTATTAATAAACCATGAATAATTTTGAAAATACTATAAACTGAATTACTTATCTGAAGAATCATTTTTTAATGTTCATTATGCAATAAATTAAGTTTATAAGACATAAATGTGCTAGGCAAGAGTCATATACCTTGAAGAGTAGTGACAATTAGGTATTTAACAGAAACAAAAGCAATGAAATTGCAGTAACATTTTTCTTGCTTCAACAAAATGGTTGAAAGGGACTGTTTCTCTTTGCTGTTTTTATCCTAAAGTTATTGACAGAATAGTTAATGTGTAAATATATTTTAAATAAAGCATTTTATGCATTAAAAAATATTTAAATTCATGTGATAGATCTATAATTATAAAATACATTATCACAATTAGTAAATTGGTACCATGAAGTAAAGCATTTGATATGGCCATAAATGAATAGATTATTATGAAAGTTTTAATGAATGTTGAGAGCAAGCATAAACAACTTGTGGAAGTTTTCCTTTTTCTTTGACCAGAAGCAAAGTAAACTATGGACTCTTCACTTCTTATGGGTAATTTGCCTCAGAAAAAGATACAGTCAATACAACTGTACTGGGAAACAAAAAAAAGTCTATTTAAATATAGTTGTAATGCACATTTACATGCATTTTAAAATTTAACATGCATATACTAGGATACTTGCCAAAATCATGAAATGGAATGTATATTAAGGTTGTGCTTGGTTGGGTTACATCTACATGTATATTAAAATGGCAATAATTAAGTATGAGTTGTCATTCTTAAACTGATAATTTGTGAACATGAGGAAAGGTTGCTTTAGTTAGATGATTTAGTGCAGGCATTATTGAAGAAATATGAATATGGATCATCACATGGTACATGCTGAGCCATCCCATTGATGATGCAAATTGCATTTTCGCCAGTCACATACGTTACTAGTCATATCAATTTAACAGGCAAAACTCCCAACAGAACAGAATCTTGTCTAGTATGATCCTTCCAAATTAAGCAACATAAAACATTGTTGACAAAAATTTTCTAATTAGCAAATTTCTTGAAACAAATAGATATCTTGATGGGTTTTAATATATACTGAAATCACTTTTGTCAGACCACCTTTTTTGCTTTGACTTTGCTAAATATAGTTCTTATACTTTTCTATATCATGTGGATTAAAGCAGTTATCATGTCTTCATACTCCAGACCAAGGTCTGTAATTTCGATATGTACCGCCCGGTACAGTGCTACAGTACACTGTAGCAGTGCACTGCAGTACTGTAGCACTGCTACAGTGCTCGGTACACCTATACCATACCGTACCGAGCCCAGGTCGAAACTCCGGTACGGTACGGTTTTACGGACCTTGCTCCAGACATCCAATACTTGCTCAAGTTGTAGTTAGAACACTTATCAATGTTCTTAAGTTGGCAAGTGTCTTTAGCTTAAATAAATTGTTGGTATGTATCTACTAACTTCCCTGTGTTGTTTCCACGTCTTTTTTCTCTTTAGATAACTGCACATGAAACTAAAAAATGGAAATCAGAATATGTATACATAATTAAACAGAGAGAAGTGTGTTAATTTTATAGTTTAAAATAACAACAGAATTCAATATTGCCACCTTTTCACTTCAGGTTCTAGCAGCCACTCAAACTCCTGGCGTGGAAGGAAAAAGGTGGTTTCAGGGCACTGCAGATGCTGTTCGGCAATTCCACTGGCTTTTTGAGGTATGTGATAGTTACATTTGTTTTAATTGATTATGCTCTTCATTTATGTTTTGTGAAAGTAATTCACGGTTATTGCTTGCAGTTCTTGTTAATAAATTATCAATATATGTCTTGTACAGGTGGAAAAGATGCCTTTGATCTAGAAAAGTTATTCATTAATTTGCTAATTAGTAACTATGCTCTACAAGTTGCTGGTAAGCTTAAAGATTTTTCAGATTAAGCAGTTAAAACACATGGAGAGAAGGTAGTCAAATTTTATGAAGCTCAAAGTCTGTCAAATATTTTGAGGTTCTAGCATCAAAATCTTGTGTGCATGTTATCCTAATGCACTTCACTCCTGTTTATTTATATCTTTAAACAGGCTATACAAAAGTAGGAATAAATGTTTTTTTAAACAGGCTATACACTAATGTGTGTGTTAGTGTACAAAGATAATTATTATGTACCAACTACCAAATTTCCAAATTTTTGCATCATGGCCATTTTCAGCATGCAATCAAAATCATTATAACTATTTCAGCCCCTTTGCCAGTTGAAATAAATTAAAAATTAACTTGGTGGCTGGCATTTACATTACTTTGTGCCTGTTGAAACAAGCCGAAAATTGAATTGGCCATAGTTCAGATTCTTCAGAATAGTTGGTGCCATCATAGCACAGTTCAACAGAATGGCTTAGTGTGAAACTCCCTTGGGCTAGTAGAAACTTAAGTTCTGCCAGGTATAACACATCTAATTCATGCCACTTGTGGTTATTCTATATGACCTGTAAGTACCGAATTAAGCAAAACTATAGAGAAGCAACATGAAGATCAAAGCTAGACTCTACAAGTAGGCAATTTTGCATTGTTGTCTTGACACTTACCACCAGGCTCAATATGTTTACCCTCTATTGCCTTTAAAAAGTTAAACCCAGATCTTTCTCTACATTCAATTGCTAAACATCAAGATATCAACCTTTTCTTTATAAAATGTAGATTACGAAAATTTTTGGAGAAAGATTTCACCATTGCTTTCTTCCATGTAACAATTTTATTGACAATTACAATTTTATTTCTTTCATGAAATTGTAATCACATAGAACTTTTGTAGATGACACTTACATATCAAGTTGATGACTCAAGTAGTAACTTCTTCAGTTATGTGCTGAATGGATACTGATAATGATGGCATATATAATTTATCCTTGATAGATTGAGCACACAGTGATTCATTGACATTTCTACTAATCATAAATAACCATGTTAGAGAGGTCGCTGTTTAACCTTGAAAAAGAATGGAGTGGACTGGACCATCCAATAAGGGGCAGTCCGTGACTCATTTATGTCCGGAGATTGATAGATTGAGCACATAGTAATTAGTTGACATTTCTACTAAATTACTAATCATAAATAACCATGTTAGAGAGGTTGCTGTTTAACCTTGAAAAAAGAATTAACTGGACTGGACCATCTAAAAAGAGGCAGTCAGTGTCTTGTTTACATCCAGAGCGGTAACTACCATCCAGTATGTATCAATCCAGGCAAAATTAGGAACCTTGGACTCCATTATGCAGAACAGAATGCTTGTGTTTGAATAATGTTTTGGCCTTTTTGGATTGTCATGCCGCCCCACAACTTATTACATAACTACTCATATGTTACTCTACTTTTACCATGGTTTAACAAATTAATCTTTAATATTGTGGAAACCTATTTACTGATTCTATTTTTCTGCTTTAAATTTGAAGGATGCCAAAGGCAAGGATATAAAGGATGTGCTAATTCTCTCCGGAGATCATCTATACCGTATGGATTATATGGACTTTGTTCAGGTTAGTGTTAAAGTAACAGTCATCCATGCATCTATATGTCAAAATTATTTGAATATAAAAAATTTGTTTATTTTCAGGATCATCGGCAAAGTGGTGCTGATATTACCATTTCCTGCATGCCGATGGATGACAGGTAATTGAATGGTTACTTCAAAAAATCCATTTGCCTAGTGAGAAGTGAAATAGACAATTGATAGTAAGACTAATTAACCAAAGTAACACAACCTCGGAATAGGACAAGCAGCTTTTCCAGTTTAAAACAATTATCATTTTTAAAAATAGATGTTGCCTGTTAGATTTAGGGCATCTGGTATTAAATGTAGCCCAAGAATTTAGATGGCAAAAATATAGATAAATCAACTAGCAACAAATCTAAGGCATTTGCTTTCTTGCATTCAGTTAAATGTTTCCATATTATCACTAATGAGAATTGCATTCACTCAGTACCAGTTGTTATGTCTGTCAAACTTTCTTTTGTCCTTTTTGCACTCGATAAATAATACAGTTATTAGTTGCTACTTGCTAGTATATTATCTGGGAAATTCTTTCAAGTTTCATCATAAAATTTTTTATGAAACATCATGTGGTAAATTGTTTTTCTAGATTTTTAAGTTCAGCATTGAATCATTTTTAAGTTAAGCATTGACTTCTTGAGTTGACTTTTGAGGAATAACAAAGTAAAGATTTATGATAAATTAATGCATTAAACTTCATCTATGTTTTATCCCTAGAGAACTTATAAGTTCTTCATTTGGTTGGTTAGGGAATTGTAACCTTTTATATATTTTGGATGATCAAATTTTGAGTACCTTCAAGCTACATCTTTGAGTTTACTAATGTTTCCAAATTGAGTTTTTTCTTTTCATTTTGTTGTCAGCCGTGCGTCAGATTTTGGTTTGATGAAGATAGACAATAAAGGAAGAGTTATTTCATTCAGTGAAAAACCAAAAGGAGAAGATTTGAAGGCGATGGTAACTTCCACTCATCCCATCCTCTTGATCTTCCCGGTGACTTGACCAAGATATGCATCTTTTGTGCTTTTTTCACATCACACTTTGAGATGGTGTGTCACTTTGGGACACGGCACAGCATGGATGCATCCATTCATATTTCAGTCTAGTTAAAACCCATCACTCTCTACTTGACAGTGATATTTTTTGTTTTATGGGAATATAGGAAGTGGATACCAGTGTCTTGGGGTTGTCAAAGGAAGAGGCAGCAAAGAACCCATATATAGCTTCAATGGGAGTATATGTATTCAAGAAGGAGCTACTTCTAAATCTTCTCAGGTATGACTCTTCAATGTTACTGCATCTAGTTTTGTGTACATGGTGATGCTGAACTTTTTCTACAAGGGGATATATGATTGCATCTTTATCATTTAGATACCTCAGCTTTCATGAAGGCTGAAGCATCTGTACTTGAAGGAATGCTAATAGACAATATGTATGCTCCATGTATCTTAATATTGTCAGTCACTAGTGTCATGTGCACAGATGAGACCAGTATGTTGGTTAAGGCATTTTTATATTTAATCTGAATTTGTTGTTTCTTTCATGTTTACGTAAGGGCTGTTTTTAGATGGGAAGTGTATGTGGACACACAGTTCGAATGTTGGATGGGAGGTTGCTACTGGATGGGACCAAAAAGAAGTATTGTGTTTCTTAATGGTAAATAGTGACTCATGGTGTAGCTATAGCTCACATTCAATGTGGGTATTCTAAAATGTCACACTCCCCTCTTAAATGATTGATGTCTTAGACATCCAGATACATTTACTTGTCTTAGCAAAAGATGCAATGTGGGATTGTGAAGCCCTGACCCACAATGTCACTCCTACCATCTGTGGTGTTTATCCCTGTTGAATCTTAGATTCACTATAATGCATAATAAGTCTCAATATTGCTCAAATTGATTTTTATTTTGGTGCCATTTTTATCACTATTAGGCCCAAAAGCCTTTTTGGTCAAGCCCACAAAAAGTAGTCCTCGAAGGATGCATTTATGAGTGGTTAGGAACTCATATATTATCTCAAGCTATAGTCACACCCTACATGGGGCTATTCGAGGGTCTCAAGAGGAAGTCCACAAGTCTAATGTCCTCAATTGAATTGGCATTAAATAAATTCTGATGAAGTGGCATGTACTGTGGAACAAAATGCAGAATGACATTAAATAAATTCTGATGAAGTGGCATGTACTGAGGAGAGAGATGTGTTTGTATACATTAACATGGGCAGTTCTTTTGGGAGCCCATAAGAAATTTTATGATACATCCTTGACACTGAATCAAATATCAAGAGTATCTATGTTAGTTTCCTTTTAGTCTTTTATCTTTATTCTTTAATATCCTTAAATGTGGCCTGCACATGCTGGTTGCCTTAGATTAGCCATGACTGGGAACATGCTTTCTTATGTATCTTTCCTTTGTATTTGATGTTTGCAAAGTGCTACCTGCTACCACATAGGTAGCGTTGAAAAGCAATTGCCTCTTGCAAGTTCTCTTTGACCTGATACAGATACTGCAAAAGTAACTATATTTTTGTTGGAGAATTCAACTCTGTCACCAGTAAGCATTGTTAAACAGGAGCCTTACATGTTATGCATCATTATTGGGCCAGATGGCGGTTTCCCACTGCAAATGACTTTGGATCTGAAATAATTCCTGCCTCTGCTAAAGAGTTCTTCATCAAGGTCTGTTGCTTATTTCTAAATCAAGTGTTAGATTCAATGAAGCATTTGACCTTTATAATTTCTCATCTGTGATTGTGATATTCATATTGTTTCTAACAGTATGAATAAATAGTATTTAACTTTGGAATTAAGGTCAAATCCATAACTTGATATATAAAATCCTTTTATACTCACTGGAAGTTGGACCCTGTGAATGCATCAGTTAGGTAGTTTGATATGATGCTTTGTTAAATATTGAATACTAATTCTCCATTGCTTTATGCCAATATCCCAAATGCTTGTATTTGATTATTATTTTTTAGCAAAGTCTTTATGTAGGTGTTCCATGTATGTTGATTTTATTTCTAATCAGACTTTCTTTTTTTAATCATGATAACGTCTTCTCATATTTTCTCTTTAGCTCTCAATTTATGGTTCCTAGGATTGCTTGGAGACAACCCATTCCAAAGATCACTGAGAATACTGAGTTTTCGGTTTGATATGAGCATCTATTTTATTTGGTACCTAAGAAACTTAGTTATTGAGCTAATTTCTGAGTTTTTAACTTAGGAACTGTTAGTTCCAAGGTTGCAAGGCATCTTAATAGTAATTGGAAACAATTAAAAAGTATGTTCATCAGATAACACACGGTGGAGGGGTTAGAGATCTCTGAACATGAATTGACCAAACTTGGTGATCTTTCATCGAAATATTCTAAAATTTGGATCTTTTGTCAATTTGAATTGCTTTTCTTATCTGGAGTCATTAGTCATATCATGATTGCCCCTTTAAAGTAAATTGTATGCATTCACACAGTAGATCATTTAGTTCAAACCTGTGCTTCTGAAGATCTAGAAGCATGGATTGTTTATCCCCATTGATAGACATGCCACTTATTTTATTCTTCCTCACTGTCTAATAAATGTTAGGACTTTTTTGACAGGCGTATCTCTTTAATGATTACTGGGAAGACATCGGGACAATTAAATCTTTCTTTGAAGCAAATCTTGCCCTTACTGCACATGTAAGTGCTTTTTATGCTCCAGTAACTACTTTACTTTTGTGCATGCATTTCCTTTTTTTCATTTTCTGTGACATCTGACTACACTAAGAGCTTTTTGAGGATCAGTGCACAGTAAACGAGACTCTAGATTTTTCATCAATTAAGTATTCTAGCTTTGGTTACTTGATGCTCTATTCAGTACCACCGCTACTCTAAGCTAAAGCACTTGACTTAAAGAGCTATAAGTTCAAACTAATTAGAAAAATTTAGTGTTTTTCATTAAAAAGTTTCAAGAGTGTTCTTCTTTAATGTAATATATTCTCTGTCATACATAGACAATGTCCGCATATTAGTACATTTCTGGACTTTCTTTTCAGTCTCTTTAACTGCTATGTAGGTCACTTTGCATAATTTCTGTAATCTTTGATGCTATTCTACATCATTTACGGCATCATGTTACATCTACCATAATGATCAATGCCATATTCTACCTATTAATACCAATATGTTTCCATTATTAAATCCAATTAACTGTTTTTTACTAACCTTGTATATCTCTGATATGGTTTTGTTACTCCTTTTATTGTAACTGATATCTTAGCATTCAAAATTATCCAAGTTATTTTTCACTGGCCTTGCATTTCTATTAATTTTCTTCATTTCCTGGTTTTCTTAAATTGCTATTACAACATATTATATTGCAATTGTTTTCTCCTAGTTGTAGCTAAAAACTTTGTAGTGAAAGTGTTATAGCATCGGAGCAAGAACAGCATAGATTGTGGCATCATAAATCAAGTAGATCATCAACATATGCCCTGTCATGAATGTTGTAGCATAAAATTGATTGCATCCAGTTATATATTCTGTTGATGCTGAATCTGACATGGTCGATAGCCTTAGAGTCAAATATGTTGACTCATCATATAATATAGACGACTTCCCTTTATCTTTCTTTCTATTTACTTTTTCTTTTTCCTTAGGAGAGAAAAGATAAAAAAATTAGATGAAATATATGCTTCGAGTTCCGCTATGACTAAAATCTCTGAGAAAAGTAACAGCAAATTGTTAACCCTTGTTAAGCCTATTTAATCTTCACAATAAAACAAGAGCTGAATGCCAAAAGAAATTAAGTACTTGCAAGACACTGTAAGTCAATTTCCACTCATCCCATGTTAAAGATAGAACGCAATGCTTACTTACCACAGAACCTCATTGGATTAGACTCTTTTCACTGCATGCCCTTGATTGCATGTATGGTTATAATGAAATACCTACATTTCCTAATCTTAGCTAGTGCAAACGAGTCACATATAAGTGCTACAAATGAAGCAAGTTAGCAAACAAATTAATCACAGAAAAAAAATTATAGAAATATAATGTGGCACATTCATGTGGAGCAAAGATGTAACAAGTGATGTCATATCGATGACATTCCTGATAATATGCTACTTTGATTGAGGCCTGATTTACTGCTAGGGTAAAGACTAGTCAATGTAGTGAACCTCTTTGTGATCTAGGTTGAAAAGAAATATATAAGCTTTTACTTACTGTATAGAGAAAACGACAGTTTAGAGTTGAAATGACAGTTCAAGATTGATGAAATCAATTTCTAAAAGTATATCAAGCAAGTATCCAGTGTGTACAAAGAATTAGCAAGTGTTTGCAACAACATAGAGAAGAAATAAAGTGGAAACAAGAAAATGATAGGCGCTCGAAAAGAGAAACAATGGGAAAGGGAGGATAAAACTGAAGAAGAGATAAGAACACTTAAAAACAATGTTCCAAATTAAAAGCACAAATCTTGATATGTTACAAGCTTTTGAGATCCTAGGGAAGCCCAAGGTGTTGATACTACAAAAGAGAAAGAAAGCAAGCAGTGGAATGTTCACACTTTCTTGGCCTTGAATTTATTCCTTTTGTCTCCATATAATACCTTAAGAGATATATTTACATGCAATAAATTATTATCATGTACATTGTTTAAAACCTCCTAGTTGGTTATACATGTTAAAATCTCAGTTGTATTACCTAGATATGGTGTGAATAGAATATCAGTACCTGTAATATGAATTTAAGCATCAACTCAGGTTGAAGGCCATCAAATTAACTTTGGAATTTGATTTTGCATGGAGTAATGGTTAAGAAAGCTTCGATAGATAAGCACCTCCACATGATCAATTATTGCCCCGCTAGGCATAGATAATTGTTAGGTTTTCTCATATGGAGTTCAATTCTAAGCTTGAATGTACCATGTAGTGACTTGAATTGTAGTGTTAAATTGTTAATCACGAATTATTCACATACTTATGATATGAACTTTGACTTGTTATTAGTTATTATTGACATTATTTCTTGTACTAATAACCATACATTATCTTCTAATGATTTAATCAACCATGCAGCCACCACGCTTCAGCTTTTATGATGCAACAAAGCCAACGTATACATCAAGAAGAAACTTACCCCCGTCAAAGGTTGACAACAGCAAGGTTGGTTAATTTCTCAGTTTAAATATATGTAAATATTGGTGTCCTTTTGATGATAATAAGATCTTGTTGCCATATACCATGAGTTAAGCAATGCATCTTTTTTCATTTCCGGCAAATGGCATTCTAATCTTGCTTGAACTTGGTATAGTCACTCTATGTTGTCAATGTCACTACTGAAAATGAATACGGGTCATATACATTGCACCTAGTGGTGGTTACAAACTTACAATCACGTAATCTAAAGACAAAATAATTCTTGCAGGTGAAGCATGGTGGTTCTAGGCATTTATTGTATGTGCTAGCCTCCTAAATTTTCATAATTGGTCTTAGATACTATTTAAAGTTTAAACATTACATAGATGAACAGAACTAAATTTAGCTATTAATGGTAAAAGTATTGTCAGACTGCTGCATCTTAGTGTTGTTTCTGTTCACAGTATTGCCAAACTTGCGCCATCAAGAATGATTGTTTCTCATTTGATTACTGGCCTTGAAAATTGGTTAGGATCTATCTAGTCTCTTATCAACTTAAATCTAGTTGCAGCTGAAATTTTTGGCATAAATTCAAAATTTTGAAGTACTGACATGTCCAACTTCAGGGTAAGTCATAGATTGTCTAACCTGACATCATCTATTAGTTAAATTTGCAACCTTGGAGTTGTGCAACTTTCGTAGAGGTTTTTACTGCTGAGTTTTGTGCCTTTAAATTTCAAGAATATTTTACATGTGAAATTACATTTGTAACGATGGTATATTAAGTATGACCACAACAGCAAACTCTTTGCAGCCTTATTTGTATTGAGCTTAAATAGTTTAAGCAGCAGACTAAACATCATGATAACTGTGATGTGCAAGAGAGACATCTAAATTTCTATTTACTTTTTACCTTATGAATTCCATAGATCCATCAAATGCATGTGATGTCTTTTATCCATACACCTGATACATGCCGCATGATGTTATCTATCTATTTGGTTATTAGCTATCACTTTACTCTCCATACATCAATTTCAGATTGTTGATTCAATTGTTTCCCATGGAACTTTCATGGACAACTGTTTGATAGAGCATAGTGTGATTGGAATCCGATCTCGAATAAGCCCGAATGTGCACTTGAAGGTTTGTTTCTTGATCCTAGAAAAAGACCCACATCAAAGACAATTTTCTGTACTACCAATTGCCCTATCACAATAGTAAATTTTACCTTCGTGTGGGTGCATGTATGCAGGATACAGTTATGTTAGGTGCTGACTACTATGAGACAGATGCTGAAACGGCATCGTTATTAGCTGAAGGGAGGGTCCCTATAGGTATCGGAGAGAACACAAAGATAAGGTACCCTCTATTGTTTCTCATTTTACAGTCTTAAAGCTTTATGATTTGTTCTATTTGTGATATGTGCTTGACATCCATGTTCCTTTTGTCTACATTACAGGAATTGCATAATTGACAAGAATGCAAGGATTGGGAAGAATGTGATAATTTCAAACTCAGATGTATGTTTTTCTTAAATCTTATCAAAAGCTACATATAGACCACATTTACTAGTATCTGTTCTAGTCATATATGAAATTAGCTCCACGATATTTTCCTTGATCTTCTCTCACAGTTTGTATAGTTTCATTTGGATTTTATTTTACCTGAAATCATTTAGACATATTTGCTTGTGAATGTTGTAGAGAAAAGCTACATTGTTGTATAAGAATTTGTCATAGCATCCTGAGGATCTACCTCTCTAATATATGTAACTTATATACTTTGTGAACTATCAGTACGAAAACTTTGGTAGCTAAATGTGATGTTTTAGTTTTATTTAATCTTCTTTGCAATCTTGTGATTCATTTGTCATTAGTATTGATAATGAATCTCGATCTGAACTATATTTCTACATGTTTGTCTTATGTTTGCATGTCCAAAAAAAAAAATTCTTATTTTTTGTTTTTTTTTCTCCTGTGAAAGAATTTGCATGTCTAAAGTAGTTACTTTGCTTTCAGAGTTTTATAGTAAGTGATGGTTTCTATAATTTGATGGATGGTCACAGGGAATACAAGAAGCTGATAGATCTGCTGAAGGCTTCTATATACGATCTGGCGTCACCATCATATTGAAGAACTCGACAATTGGGGATGGATTTGTCATATGATGGCTGATTCTTTTTGTCTCTCTTTTAGGGACACAATTTACATGTAAATGATGAAAATAATACAAGATGTTTGTTTCATAAATCAAGCATCATGGAAGCTTATATGTCTATTGATTTTTTCTAATTCGGATGCAAAAATCAATCCTTAAATTTGCTTCCCTCTTATTGGTGATGTAAAGAATTCGGATCTACGAGTCGATATATTTCATGAATTCATATGTTGAATTTGTATGTTGATTAAAATACTTATTGAATCTTAATCTTTGGTAAGTGAGTCATTTGGCTATTGTTATGGGAAAATATCGTTGACGTTTTGATCAACCTGATGTGGTCCAAACGGCGAGCTTCTAAGATGTCACCTATATCAAGATCGAGGTTGGGAGAGGTTTTCTAATTCAGTTCTGTCAAAGTTAGTAATCTAAAGTATATGAATACTGGTGTGAATGGTCTTTTTTATTTGTGTTAAAGACGAGCTTTTATACTTAATTGTAAATGGCAAGAACGAAGAAGCTTGTGATGGAAGCTTTGTCTTCTCCTTCTTTAGGTATCATAATGATAGATAATGCATAAGATGTTTAGCCGATAACGTATCCCCTATTAGTTAAGATATGGAATAGGATATTAATGCGTATCATCCAATATTTTTAGAAATAATTAATTTATCCAATGATACCAAAATTATACCCGTTTTATAAACAACTACTGAGAACCTAATTCCATCAGCAAGTTGGATGACAAAAATAATCGAACAGGAATAGTCATTCAAGTAAATTAAAGACACCATCGCAGCTCCATTCATTCAAAGGGGGGATACATTTGGTTGGTAGATTCGCGTGCTTGTGGGGCAAATTAAGTGGACGTTTCAAAGGCGTATAACAAAAGTTTATATTTATTCACTCTGATCGCTTTGCTTCTTCCAAATATTTCATCCTTTTTAATACATGATGAATCTTAGAATGTCTTCAACCTTTTCGATTCCACACGTTAAATCTCATCTAATATATCACAATATCTTATATTTATATTTCATCTTCATTATTTATCCTTAAAAAATATTTTTTAATCTTCAAAATTATATCCACACATCGATATATTAAGTATAGTCATTAACTTGTATTATTAAGCATATGTATATGCTAAAATGAAATTAATACTTTGATCAGGACTTGATAAGGCATACTCTGGGCCCCAGCCACGTCACCAACTGACGCTGCACCACGCCCCCGCTAAGTCAGCATGAGGACCACTTCCACATGCCAAATAGGATCCATACCAAGGCACTCCTCAGCACATCCCATCTCGAAAAGCTCGGGACGATGCCATATGGCACCGTTCCGTGCATTCTGAGACGGCGACCGCACAAAGGTACCACCTCGTTCCTTGGAGATCGACTGAGCACTGACTTAATTATCGAGGGGCCAAAGTTGGAAACCACCTGACGAGAACCTTCTGTGCAGGAGCGCGATCATCCCGACCAAGAGACACCCTCCCCCAAAGATGACGCCAGCATTCCGATAAAGAGGCGTCCTCCCTCAGACGAACTCAATATCCCGACCCGCGGGTATAATCAATCTCGACAACCCGTTCGACCGATCATAGACTCCCAACATCGACCACCCAACCGTGCTGACTCACCGGTTACGGTTCATTTGTTCTACCGACAGGACTGATTTGTAAAAACTGTTCTCCGGAGCTCAATAAATAGTTTCCGCCCTTTCCCGCCTCACTTCGCCCTCCGTCCCTCTCGTTCGCTCGCTTCCCTCGATGGCTCACAAAACCCTAAACTTCTCAATCACTCGGAGGCCCAAACCCTCGCTTCCCGTCGAGGGCCGTGCGCTCCCCCACTTCCCCCGCCGGAGAGTCGTCCTCCCGCCGACGCTAGTCGCCGTCGGTTGCCGCGCAGGCACCCGGATCGTCGCCGCGGGAGGGGTGAATCCGATGGCTCCCGCAACCTTGGCGTCGTGAGGGAGAGGAAGGAGGGGGGGTGCAGAAGAATGTAGACGTCGCGACGCTGGGGAATCTGTGCGTCGACGTGGTTCTCGACGTCCCCAGCTTGCCTCCGGCCTCCACGGCGGAGCACCGGGCGTACATGGAGCTGTGGCGGCTTCTCGTCCGGATAAGGTTGGTAGCGAGGGAGCTTTTCTTTTTCTGTTCCTTTTTTCCTTCAGTTATTTGCTTCCGATTTGTTCCACTTTCTGCGTTGCTCGCCGCTGTAAATGTGGTTTAGGGTAGTGGTTTGTGGAATAGTAGATATGGAGGTCGTGAAGGAAACAAACATTTGAACCATAGACATCATCATAGACGGACTAAACATCGATCCGGTCAAGTCTTGTGACATTGGATCATCGGTTGATCCGGTGGGTTAACATTATAAAATATATATATATATATATATATATGAATAACAATATAAAAAAGTAAAATTTATAATATAGTAAAAAAAAAGTATGATAGGAACGAAAATAGACATATCAGGCGATAGATAGTAATAAATATAATATAAGATAATATTCTTTATTCATTTCAAGATAAAATGACTTAAATATCCTTAAGAATTTAAATTATGTATATTAGATTTGACATATAAATTAATACACAAATGAAAAAAAAATCAAGGAATCTAATTCAAGACCTCTTGGATAGAGCACATTTAAACTGTCAAAATACCTTTTGAAGGGGGTTATTATGATACGTTATAGTCTTTTATACTCCAAATGATCTGAGTAATGAATTAAACTAGATCAGGTTCATAATTTTTCAGTCTGACTAACCAGTCCGGTCCAAATTCGAACTCAAACTCATAGTAATACTAAGGGAAAGATAAGTTGGAGTAAAATTATCCACTTTTATCTTATTACATAAATATCACACGAAAGGTCTACATTTGTTAATAATACTGTTACCCAATTTTGATGTTTTTAATTGCAGTATTTTTTTAGTACTTATTTCAATCATATTGTTCCATTTTCCCAAAATATTTGGCAGAATATAATAAGTTCTATATATAGAAGCACTACATCACAATATGATGATATTATAGGGTGATCTATATCTGGGATCAAGAACCCAATTCAGGTAATGAAACAATATGATTGAAATAAGTACTAAAAAAATACTGCAATTAAAAACATCAAAATTGGGTAACAGTATTATTAACAAATGTAGACCTTTCGTGTGATATTTATGTAATAAGATAAAAGTGGATAATTTTACTCCAACTTATCTTTCCCTTAGTATTACTATGAGTTTGAGTTCGAATTTGGACCGGACTGGTTAGTCAGACTGAAAAATTATGAACCTGATCTAGTTTAATTCATTACTCAGATCATTTGGAGTATAAAAGATCGACGTACCATAATAACCCCCTTCAAAAGGTTTTTTGATCTGATTAGTCGTTTGAATGCGTTCTATCCGAGAAGTCTTGGATTCGATTCCTTGATCTCAGGAGATATAGAGGGTAATCATTATGTATGTGACACAATATGATGATATAGAGGGTCAAATGGATTAGTGTTGGCCAAATGAGTAGCATGCTTTATATCCATTGCTAAAACCAAGGGATGTGCTAGTTAGTAGAAATTAATGATGGAAGAATTTGAAGACTGAGTAAATATTGGATGGCTTAAAATTCTTAGGTATACATCTTGCTTGGACCTATTTTGATAAGAGACTTGTGGTCAAAAGACTAATAAAAGCACAGCATTAGATCACAATTCGACTAGCCATGCCCTCACCTTTGTTCTCCTTATCAGCTAAGTTCTATAGCTCTGCAATATTAGAAAAGTATAGGTCACCAGTTCAGGCAGGACAGGAATTGATTAGTGTAGGGGAACGAACAAAATGGGTCATCATCAAATTGGGTTCTATGGGATCTATTCTTATCAACAGGTCCACCGTGTCATGTGCACCCTCATTGAAGGTATGATTTGTTCATGTCTCTTTCCTTGTGATCCACAATCAAATTTATTCACTGACATTGATTCTTCTTTTGGTTATTCATCTAGCTGTCATTACTAATTTTTATTTTACTGTTTGTCCAAAACTCGAGTTTATTGCTACAGCATGCCATTGCGAATTCTCAACAGGTTAATGTTGTTGATACCGTCGGTTGTGTAGAAAGTTTTGCGACTGCCTTAGCTTTCGGCTTTCTTCGTAACACACAAACGCTTGTGAATGCAATCGGGTGTGGAGCTGGTCGAAATGTTGCTCACTTGAACAAAGTTCTAGAACTTCTGAAGCAATCAAATGTCGGTGAGGATGGTATATTTTGGGATAAATTGATCGAAGATGGTTCTTAGACCAATGAAGTTGGTGCTTCTTTCCAAGGTGCCTATAAATGGACATAAAGATCGTTTTGTTTGCATTCCAATCCGCGATGTGGTGGTCGAGCTACTTCCCAAGTTTGAGAAAACTAGTGCAAGAAGCATGATTCAGTCTTGACCTGAAACATTGAGAATGTGGGTCTAGTGAAGGGAGTCATCCATAATATCTCTATTGTACTACATTGATTTACGTCAATTTACGTCAAAATTTGGTGCTAACCCTTAAAACCAGATCATCTCTAGGGTGATTTTATTGTCCACTTGAAAGGATTACTTTGAGATGTTGTTTCTTTTTCTTTTTTTCTTTGGAACATGAGTGACTTAAAACTTAGCACTGGAACTTCTTTGGTTCATCTCAATGAACAATTGTATAGTTTTGACAATGATTTTATTGTCTGTTTTCAGAGTGTGGTATCAGTGGATTGATATCCCTACAAACAATTTTGAAGAGGATTGTCGTACCATAATGGTTTCGGTGCATAAAAAAAAGACACCTCCATTTTCCAGTTCAAAAACCCATCAATTATCTGTTTATTCCTCATCGTTTAGTAAAAGAAATTAGCAAATTAATGACAATAATGGCGGTGGGAAATTAGAGAATGCTAGAGAGGCTGATTTACATCCAACAAAAGTGAGGAGAAAAATATGTCGAAAAAAATAAAAAAAGTTGCCGATGTGTTCCACAAACATCAACTATAAGCTGTAGAGAAGATTTGTTATTGCTATTCATGGATGTTGCACTGTTGGAAGTAGGGATTACCGTAGTCAAGGAACTTGGTCCAATATCTTCTGTATTTTGGAATTGCGATGTCCAACCACGGCTTCCTGCTCCCGTCGTAGTGGATAACTGCTGCCCTCTCAATCTCTGCTCTTCCCATGCCTGACTCACGACCAAGCCCGAGAACATGCCATCGCCGGTCCAAGACCACAGTGTGGTTATAGAAGAGTAACTGACCCAGCGGAAGACTTCCTGCTTTCCATAGCTGCCTGCTTTGGCCCTGCAGAGTGGTACACCATTAGAAACCGACAAGAACAATTCTAGACACAGACGCTGCCTCACATCAATAGCCTACATTCACAAAAAAAAGGCTCACAGATCCATTGTTAACCTACTGTAACATATATAAAACCCAATGAGATTTCAGGTGGAGTCATCATTAAGAAAGATCACTATACCAATTGCCTGAGATGACTATGAGCTAATACCTCCACCTCAACCATGAGCAACTAGAACGACTACTATAATTAACTAACGGAAGAACAATGCCAAAGTTACTAACCCAAGAACCTTTTTAAGTAGCAAAATAACACAATCATTAACCAGGTCTGCATAAATCAAAATTAGGCACCTTTGGACTAGTAGTAGTTGACAAATACCGTTCATGCTAATGGCGATATAATTATAATAAACAAAGAAGATCAACGAAACAAGAACCTGATGCGTCATGTTACTTACAAGTTGTGTCAAGTTGTGGTGAACTCCTTTTAAACCTTGTTTTCTCCACTCCTGCAGGTCAAACATATTCATGCCGAATGCCCATACACATGCCTCGGCATCGAAAGTACTAGCTATGATTGGATCTGAAAAGTTGATAAGCGTTTCCAATTTAAGTGACGACTTGTTATTCTTGCAAATCTCCACTGCTCCATTTACCTTTCCTTTCATATCTACACTCCATAACTGTCTGAGGTCCCTTTGCACAACCACATCATGATCCAAAAGCAAAATCTTGTTCAGGGAAGGGAAAATCTCTGGCAAGTAAAAACGAAAGTGGTTGAGTGGTGAGGTGTATCTTGGATCAGCTTTAGCTGGATGCATAAACATTGTACTGAAGTCAGCTGACAATAATCCAAAATCATCCAAGCTCTGTATCTGAATGGTGGCATTCCCAGGAGGATTCGACAAAAACCACATCACCATTGCTGGAAAATTAAAGGAATCGGTTACCACATGAAAGACAATTTTCTCTGGTTCCTGCAAAAAAGAGCTAACAGTAAAAATTTCAAGCAAATGCATTGAGGTTATTTAACAGAAACTTTGTCTACCTGATATACAGTCAGCTTATTGACGTATGAGTAAGTCAGAAAATGATTAAGTATCACCACTACCAAAGGTGTATGCTAGAAACTTCCTACCAGGCAATAGTGTCACAAGCAAGCTGAAAAATGGGCTGCATACAGCATTTGAATTTAATGTGGGCACCGGCTATTATGTAGCTCAATGCATGATAAATCCATGTAAGAAAATGGGTAACCTTTTAAAAATGTTCTAGAAGACTAAGAGATTAATTGAGCTAGGCATGCAGTGATATGTCTATACAACGGTTAGATACTAAAGCTGAGGCATCCTATCCCATGGAATTCCAGAGCTAAAGAATTTTGAAACCAGAAGATGTAAATATTAGTAGGAATTAAAAGCAATAGTATCAAATTTGGTGATAGAATATTGTTCATGTACAACAAATCGCACAAGTCAATGCCATGGTAAAACTATGGTGGTCATCTTACTCATCTCTTAGAAACAGAGATGGATGTGGAGAGTTATTAGGAAAGAGAGAAAAAATATGTTCTCATTCGTGAACAACTAGGTGACGCCTAATAGAAGATAAAGCGATAGAAAATTATCTAAGATGATATGAGCATATTCAAATGAAGACCTATAAACATTGTGATTAGATGAGACGAGACAATTAAAATTGATGACACAAACAGAGGTAAGGAAAGATCTAAGAATAGTTTCTCATAACCACCCTAGGAATCTTTCCACATGCATCAAACAGTTACAATATGTACTTCTACAGTTCTACTTAAGCAAGTATTCAAATACACAAGCTAAATAGGGGAATGAATAAAGGTAGTTGATACTTGATACCAGTTCAATCCAGCATATGGACCACATAAACAGTTTCATTGTCAACGATCTAATACTTCACAAAAATTAAGGCACATCACAGTGGCACATTGAATACCATTTCTAGTTCACGCATCAAGGAGATCTAAATCTAAGTACAACTTTCAATACACATTCATATGCATATAGATGATTGGAAGATATGCAAGGACAGAGCAGAAGAAATTCTTACCATGGATGCGGTTACAGTTGAGTTCACAGCCACTGCACAAGCCAGCACATTGTCAGAGAAAATAGCAAAATGATAGAGATCTGGTTTATACACATTCGGTCTGTTAGGCAACTGTTGGTCTTCAGGCCTCAATGTGAAGAACTCAGTAGTAAGCTTCATTGATAGGCAGTGAAGACCCTTGGGGAAGGTCCTGGCAGTAAGATGAACAAGATATTGAGCTTGGTTCTGGTGTGCCCTTAGCTGTTCTTCAGCATTGTATAACTGGGCACGTAATTTTGATGCCAGTGCAGAGCAATCTGGATAAGCCTTGTGGGCCTTGGACAAAGTAACATCCATGGCTTTCATTTTCTGCAAATGACTGAACAGAGTTCTGTTCTCAGTAAAAAGATAAAGAAAAAACTCTGTGAATCAAAACTACCATTTGTCATACAGCAAACATTTGGACACAATATATATATATATATATGAATAAGCTGCTTCATCAGTCGACTTTCTTTACTTTAAGATGAATAGTGTACCTCCTGGACACGTCTGAATCTTTGTTTGCTCGACCAAGCACTCTTTCTATCTCTTTTATCCTAAGCTTTAGCTCTCGTACCAACTGAGAGTTACTATTTGGTAAAGAAAATTGCAAGTATGCCTTTGCCATAATTATCTGATCCTCCATCTCCCTTATCTTCTCAGTTGTTGATGATCGAGAGCGGGAACTAGTAGTTTCACCAGTAGTTGGTCTGTTAAAGGATTTAAGATCCTTATCCTATTTAAATAATGAAATAATCAGCAAATTTACAAGTCTACGAAAGCACTTCAGCATTTAAGCAACAAACGTCACAGATTAGCATCAAATATAGCTCACTGGTTAACTATTTGGAGGTTTGGTTCATTTAATTTTTGTAAAACTTAGTGAGCAGAGATGGGGACAATTTAATATTTTGCTTACTTCTAATTCAAGATATCTCCATAGTCTAAATATGCACAAATATATTTAGGAAGCATACGTTGCACTGTTTTTTTATATATTGCATTTCCTGCTACCTGAAAAAATTTAGACTAAGGGCGCTGCTGATAGTGGAAGAAAATGAAAACTAACCATACTTGCTTTCAAATATATCAACATTCACTGGAAGGAAGCTAGATATATCATTGACAGGTATCCTAGTTTCGACTAAAACTTTTGCTATAGGCTATATTGGCTTGACTCACAGCAGGCCCTAAAATTATGCATAAAAAGATAACTGCCAGCATCATGTCAACTGATGCAGATTGACTCCATATGAAAAAAAGAAAAAGCAAAAAATTTCTGATAGAGCTTTTGGATATTACCTTTTCTATTCAAAGAACTTCAATAAGTAGGAGCCAGATGATATTACACAAGAAGCCTAAATATATATGTTTCCTCATAATCTAAAAGAAACCACCTGAAATCAATTCTCAAAGCCATGTAATTTTTAGATTAATTAAATAGAAAATTAAATGAAAGCTAAATTAATCTTTGGTCCTGAATGAAAGCTAAAGTCATAGACTATGGCAAAACTTGTGAGACACCCCAAGTTTAATCTCACATTAGATATGGGAGGAACTTGAAATTCTAGATGTATCTATTCAAGGAATGCAAATCAAAATCTTACTAGTCCATAGCTGGACCGATAGAGGTGCAGTTCATGCTGGTGTATCAACACACAATATACCATTTTACCAGTTAGAAGAGGGATAAGAGGAGGAAGGAAGAAGGATCAAGAAAGAAGAAAAAGAAGAAAGAAGGAAGAGAAATAGGAAGAGGAGGCGGAGGAGGAGAAGCAATGGTCCCACAGCAGCAAGCAAGGAGTGGACCTGTGTCACTGCAGGCAGCAACCGAGTCAAAACATTAAGAGCATAGTTTTTCTGAAAAATATAAATAAACAAAATTGGATCGCTCAAGAGCGGATGGTCCGCATCCCAATTCATACCCAAACCATTATATACCGACCAGGATGAATCAGTCTGAATGATTATGCATTCTTTGGTTATTCTATCATTGAGGTTTAAGCATTTAAGTATTACATAGTTATAGGTTCATTAAGTTAAAAGGACCACTTCTCTCATTGAGCCAGTTCTAATGCGAACTTAGTATTATGTATGAAGGATCCAAGCAAGAAAGAACTACTCATGAAAGCGGTTGGAGACTCATTACATCATGTAGCCACTACTAGGATGGACCTCACATGTCCTGTACGATGTATGATGAAAGATCCAAGGAAGAAAGATCAACTTGTGAGTATGGCTAGAGGCACATTAAAATGTGTACCACCACTGGAGTAGACCTCAAACATCCTACTAAGATAATTTTAGGCCATATATTGGTTCAACCTTAACAATCTTAAGTGTGAGAGATTGACACTTGATGTTTGATCTAAAATTGGATATGGGAGAAGAATTGACTTAATTTATAGAGCTAAATAAGCCTATTACCATTAAATTAGTCTTAAGGATTTTAAATCATGTGATTCTAAGCTCATCAAGTTAATGAGTCAATTCTTGCATTAGACTGGGTAGTGACAACTTGTCTTTTGATAACCTAAGTAACAAAGTGGAATGTTAAAAACAGAAGTAACTTTTACATAGCCCTTGTCACTAGTTTCATATTTTAACATTCTTGTTGCAGAAGAACTACCAAGAAATTGTAGCTAAGGGCCTAATTCCCTCGAAGAAGTTTTATACTTATGTTTGTTGGTGTAGATAAACAAAACAAGAAGATTGTAGGTATTTATTAAAGTCGTAGAGGAGCAATGTCATAAAATGTGTCCTTTATTTTCGAACATTTTTCACTAATGGGTCTTACTACCACACACCTGAATCCACAGTAGTTCCAAGTGGTTCTTCATTTGATGTAGAACAAGAGCATGTGACGAGCATACAATGACTCTTTTTATGGTTTCGAGAATAGAGGAAGGGAGAAAGAGATGAAGAGTAAAATAATAATGATGAAACATAATGCTGAAAGATAAGTGAGATGGTAAAAGAGACTTTCAAACTCTAACTCAACAATTGAGTTTAGTGCATGAAGGTCTCATACCTTTGCACATCTCACACGTGGAGTATAAAATCACATGGAACAAAGAATTCAGATTCACACTACTTATACATAATGTAAGAAAAAGAACTAGTCATTCATTTATCAATTGATTTCTCAGCAGCAATCCCTTTCCCTTTTATTATAATGTCCTCTAGATGAAACAGGAAACTACAAAAATGAGACAAAATTATAACTAAGAAAATTACGTCAAGTCAAATCATTATTTATCGTTTTCTTCTTTAGGAAGGAAAATTTTCAAACTTATTATAACAGATGTCTTTCTTTATTGATAAATATTGTATTCACAGTCTTCCATCTTTCTAGAATCTTCAATCAAGTAAACGTCTTCACAGAGACAAAACCTTCAATTAAGAATTGTAAGGTCCAGTCAAAATATTTTTTTGATTCTTTTCACTTTATTCTTCATTGACTTCCTTTTTTCTCCTAGGGCAAGCTTACTAACTTAGTAACTAATAATACAAACAATATTGGTAACTAATATAAAATTATGGAAAATAGTATCATTACACAACTTATGACATTGGAAAAATACTCTATAAACTAACAAAATTTATTAAATAAGAAATGAAGTAAAATTATCCCATACTGGTCATCAGTACCCTATCAAGATGATCTTTTCGAAAGAAACAAGCAAAAGTTGCTTAAAAAATGCATCTGCTTTTAGGTAATCAATTTTGTAATTTATATGAGGGGTGTTCCAGTAAACTATAGCTGCCAGAAATTTTCTTGAAGTTGCTCATTTTTATATGTTTCAAGCCCTAATCCCAACTTGAGCTTTCCTATGAAAACTGGCACCCCTTAACTTGTGCACCATTCTGCAGCGAAATGAAGGCAAAGGTACTTAGACATCCTGATTGTCAAGTTAGTCTTCCAAAATTCATCAAAAGCTGATTCAGGTAGCACAAAGTAGAGTTTGCACTCATTGGCAAAACAGTCAACACCAACTCTATGGCATCTGAAAGAATAAAGCCTCCAACATAATTTAATAAAGGGTTTGCAAATTTTGCAGCTAATAATAATGACATATAATGACTATGCTCTCTACTTTTAGATCATCTTGGGAGTTGGGACCAAAATAACTTTTGACGAAAGATAGTGATACCAATGTTTGTGATAGGTTCAACACTGGGCCTTTGAGTACTGTTTAACATGGCATCATAAGCAGAATGAACTGAGAAACATAGTAACTGCATATTTGAAGATGCTGCATGAATTATGACTAATATATCAGGTTTACATCTATTTCACTTATCTAAACTTATGATTAGGAGAACCATGACTGCATATTTGAAGATGTTGTATGAATTATGACTGATAATATCAGGTTTACATCTATTTCACTTATCTAAACTTCTGATTAGGAGACTCATCCATGAATCATAATGGCTCCTTCACAGATCTCAAACAAAAAATATACTGCAAAAACTCCATATGCTAGAAAAGAAATACCTCTCTACCAGCAGATCCTGGTTCATGTTTATTCTGATGCCCTCCATCTCCAACATTTCCTGAACCAAAATCATTATCAAAAGAAAAAAACAGAAAAAAGCACAGAATCAAACACTCCTCATGTGAATCGACCAAAATAAGCAGGCTACATATAACAAGAAATGTTTAAAACATCAATTGTCGAGAAAATTCCATAGAACTTCCATCAGTCATACCAGAAACTGTGGCATTCTCACTGGAAGTACTCTGAACATTTGTCGATTCCTCATTCTGGTAAACAACATCTCTGGGCAGTCTCACTCGTTCATCAGCTTCCTAAAACCAAAGAAATGGTAAATACCCAACAGATAACACCTAAACAACTAGATTTAGGTAATCCACTTTATCACTCGACCTACACAAAGGAGTGATCACCTGCTCGATCGCATTCAGCCGCATACCATTAGAACTATGTCCCTGCATTCCCAGACCGTTAAAAGAGATCCTTAAAAGAACAGAGTTCCCCAAAAAAAAAGGAATGAGAAGAAATAAATTGAATCATACAGAGGAGAGATTCTTCACGAAACTGGTGCCCTCCCTGTAGAACTCCTTCCTTGCTGTATGGAAAAAGACTCATAAAAATCAATTAAAATCGTTAAGAAAATGTCGAAATCGAGTCCATATACTCGAGTCGACTAACAAAAGTAAATAGAAAAATGGGCAAAGAGGGCGGTGGCGGAAGATGGGATCACCGAGAGCGAGGGAGATATCAGCGGCGGGGACGCGAAGGAAGAGGAGGAGCGGGGCGAGGAAGGTGGCGGCGAGGAGGGCGAGGGTGAGGACCGTGACACACGACCGACGGAGCGTTACCATCATCGACGGCAGCCACCACCACGGTCAAGGGCGACCATTGCGCGAGATCGGCATTAGAATTAGGATTTCACGATCGCCTCGAGGTCGGAGATCGCCGAGAAGAAACAAGCGGCGTCGTCCTCCGCTCTTCTTTTATTTTATTTTCTTTCTTTTTTTATTATTTTGGTTAATTATTCTGTCCATATTAATTCGTTTTATATTCGAAAACACCTCTCCAGTAGTTCTATTTACGTATAAATCCTCCAAAGAATTTTGTAAATACAACCTTGTAAACAACTAATTTGCAGAAACTATATATGGTTGTCCCTAAACAAAGGTACATATGCAATACCTGGATTTCGTTGGGGTAAATGTGCATAATTGAAACCCGCTCGATATTTCCACCGATTAATCGCCATCACGAGATCGGTTATGATTCTTTGTATCAGCAGCAAGGGAATGAGCCAATTTTTCCCTTTGATCAGCTGCAACTTACAAAACTCGAAACAGCTATGGGAGCGTATCAGCACGCCACAAATGTTAGGGGCTTCCATCTCGGTCGGACGTGTTAAGACTCGTGTCGCCAGTCGTACAATTACCTGTCTGAGCCCGCGTATCATCCGATCCCGCGTTCGGAAATGACGGTGACGGGGAACGTCGCCCTTCGTTCAGCCTCTCCATCGCTCAATACCAAACAGCTGATTCCACGAATGAGATAGTGGCACGTATGATCTATCCGACCCGGCGTTCGGAAACGGGGAACGACGGCCCTTCGTTTAGCCTATCCATCGCTCAATACCAAACACCTTATTCCACGAATGACATAGTGGCACGCATGATTCCTGTCTGAGCCCGCGTATCATCCGAACGCCAACCTCTCATCGCTCAATACCAAACAGCGATCCGGCATGAATGGGAGCGCCGACGTCCCATTTCCTGTCCGGGTCCGCATCATCCGATCCGGCATTAAGAAATGACGGTGACGGGTGACGGACTCATAGGTCCACTCTTGCGCTCTGCAAAGCGACGAACTCTGGTGGGCTTCAGAGACGTCGTCTTCTCGCGGTGCGTTGGCTTGCAGGCGTTGGCTGCGCCGATGACGGAGGAGGAAAGGACGCACGCGGCCACGCTGTGGTGTGGAATACGATGCTTTCTCGAGAGGGAAAGAGACTGTGTGTGTGTGTGTGTGTGTCCAACGATTGCTTGTGAGAATAAAGGAAGATGACGGTGCGAGACGAGTGCATGGGAGTGAGGGTTGCTCTCTTGGCTTAATTGATGCTGAAAACAATGGATATCCTCCTGAGATCGATGTAGTCAACGTTGCTTCGATCTGCGGTGTGCATAATAAATTGCTGTTGACTTTTGTGGGTCTTCCGGTGGGCTTAATAAAGCATAGGTTATGGTCGTTCGATTGGATTTTGTACCCATATATGTGGGCAGCACGTTTGACGTCGAATTGGTCAATCCTCGAAGTCAATGGGTTGATGGTTGAACAGATAAGTAATTTTCTAGGATCATAGGCTTAATATTTTTTAAAAAATATATAAAATATATTATCAATAAGGGAAATAAGATATTACATATCAAGAGGATGAGAGAATAACAAATAAAATGAAGTTATTTTCTCTTTCTTGTTATAATAAAAAAGCTTAAATCTTTCGGAAAAAAATTTAATATCATTGAGATGCAATGAACACTAAGCTTGATTTGTTGGTGATTTGATGATGAATATTTCTTGTAATCTTTTTTTATAATTTCAAAACAGCTTAAGCTGAGGGAATTTCTCGATCATGTTTGAAATTGAGACAAAAATAAATTGATCTACCCCAAGACATTGAGGAGTCATCATAGATAATTTTATCGATAGAGATTTAGGCAACAATGAAATGGATGTCACCTGATATATCGCTTGAGATTGGTATTAAAAATACTTGAATTGTTCCATCTAACACTCAAGTCTATGGGATGTCTAAAGTATAAATGAATATGATATGTGAATAAGAGAAGAAAATGAGGACAAAGAATAACAGAATTTTTAGGCGAAGAATGACTTCAATAGCAATCCTATGCTTTATCCCTACTCCTAATTCTATATGAGAATACAAGGAGAGGAATGGAGTCATGAGTGGCCCTCACTCGAGATGATCCTTCACCACTAATGAAGTATGCTCCAAACTACTTTGCAAGTTGGCTAAACATTGATATGAAAGGTAAGTGATGAAATCATTATTCAACTATTCCCCGAAGTATGATTAGAAATGACTAGCACAACAAAGGATCTAATGTGGCATATGGAGTCATTTGTCCCTGAAACGGTGCTATATGCTCCTTGAGATCGATATATGTTGTTGTTAAATATTTTCAAGATAGGTAATTGGGATCCCTAAAAGATTGGCTCCTCATCTTGAATCATTGGATGAAGAGAGTGACCAATTTGTTTCACCTCTTCTCTAGCAAACTGAAATTCTCTTTCAATTGCTACTCTATCTCTTGGAATCGAATAAATAAAGTGGTGTTGGTGTCATTCATTGAAGCTTTATACTTGAATCTATTTGATCGATTGTTTTCCCCCATAGGGGATGGTGAGGTGACCATATTAGCATGATATAGCTATAATATAGAGTGTTCAATCGCAACTAGATCTATCTACATCACCTGATGGGACAGATGAAGTGATTGATGACTATATCATTCATGAGAGAATATAGACTTATTGGGATAGTCCAAGCAAGGCTTCTGCCCATACCGCCATGGGTGGTGGATTAACTGTATATGGAGAGAAGCTTGAGTTATATAAGAGTCATTGATATAGATGACGATTTAGTTGTGTCTAGAAGCGACAATAAAGGAGAGTATGGGTTGGATTGCTCTTAAACTCGTGAAGGTGGGAAAGACATTGGTTGACGGTGGGAAAGACATTGGTTGACATCTACTCCCCTAGATGCTAGTGGACCTTCTTCGGAAGATTGTTGCTCTACGTCATGTCAAGCCCTCCTTTTAATACCAGATTTGATCATCTTAATATCAGTCATCCGATACAATGTTAAGAGAATGACTGATCAAGTTATAGCTTGAGACGAAATTATACAGATCTACCCCAAGACATTGAGGAGTCATCCAAACTAGTTTTGTTGATCGAAATTTGGGTTGTTGATAAAGATCTAGGTGTCGATGAAGTAAACTTCACTCCCAATAAACCTTAATTATTACTTGACATAAGTTTTTATGAAATATTTCTTTTTTTTTTCAAAACAAGTGTATAAAATATACATATAGACTAATTACATAGATAGTTCTCAAATTATTTAGGCTACTTCAAGTTAATCCTCTTATAAATTTTCATGTCAAACTAATCGCAAAACCATTTGTTCCATAACTTTAAATTATGCAACATCTCAATCAACTCGGAACTTTACTGATAAAAACTTAATTGTCCACATGACATTCCCAATTATTTTGTGGGAAGAACAATAATACAAAGAAAATTAGGGTTTTGGGATTGTAGTGGGGGCACAGAAACCCTAATCTCATTTCCAATTCAAACGATCATGAATTATCTTATGGAATCGATGCCAAAATAGATGTACACAACTTGTGTAAAGGTTACCTCTCCATAACTCCTGTGTTTGATCAGGATGGATGAATCTAAATCCAATCATTTGCTATTTCTTTCTTCTTCTTCTTCTTTTTTTTTTACGAAGGTATAGATGAAAATCATAGAAAAATATATGAATGAATTTTTGACCCAATAGATGGATGAATCTAAATCCAATCTTTTCTTTTTTTACAATGAGTAAGTAACGAAGATAAGATAAAAAAATATTTTTTTATATAAAAGAATAAGCAATGAAGATGAATGAATGAATCTTCAACCTAATCATATATTTTTTTTAGTAAAAAGTAAGTAATGAAAGTAAGATAAATGAACGAATGTACAAATGAATATTCATCGATGTCAATATATTTCTTTCTTTCATTTTTTATAAAAATAATTAATAAAGACAAGACGAATGCATTAATATATGAATGAATCATTCGTCTCTTAGAAAAAGGATAAGTAGTGAAGACAAAATTGGATCCGATGATTTTTATTATTAACAATCAATATCGTATTGCATTAATGTTCAATTTATGAATTAAACCCGCGTCTTATATTGTGACGATCCGATGATTTTTACTATTAACAATCAATATCGTATTACATTATTATTCAATTTATGAATTAAACCCGCGTCTTATATTGTGAAAAATAATTTCTTAGCTACACTCCTTCTCTCTTTCCAAAACTTCAACATTTGTGCTAAGAGATTAAAAATAAGTAAGCAGCGATTAGAAGAAAAGAGTGAAAGAGGAAGAAAATTTAAGCTTTCCTCCGTCCAACTTTTAACATAAACTGACCTCTAAAAGAATACATTATTCTTTCTTTAGATCTTGCAAAGGAGTTCTTATGAATGTGTTCTTCTTTAGCCGATGGGATGTAGCAAGAAAACTTGTTTATTTCTGGTTGACATGTTCTTGACATCTCTCTCTCTCTCTCTCTAGCCGATGGGATGTAGCAAGAAAACTTGTTTATTTCTGGTTGACATGTTCTTGACATCTCTCTCTCTCTCTGAAGAAGAAGAAGAAGAAGAAGAAGGAGATGTTCTTGACATCTCTCTCTGAAGAAGATGAAGAAGAAGAAGAAGAAGGAGATGTCGTTAAGGCACTCTATTTTCTTATCTCAAAAGAAAAATCAAATGAACATAATTTTTATGTGCTTAATGACCAATAATTTTTATGCATAGCAATAAAAAAAAAACAAGAAGAAAAAATCTAATACGCAAGTTTGAATTTGGGAGTGACAAGAAAAGAACGGATTGGATGTTTATGAATGACTAAGCGTTGACTTACGTAGCCACACTTTTCTCCACAAACAAACAAATAGATCGTTGACCGATTCCACTACTTTCCACCTGCATCTCTTTCCCTAAAGGTTTCTAATGTTCTTCGAACACCTGCCTCAATATATACATATAATTATATTCTATCTCAATCACTCACTGCTATATAAAATAGATTTCTATGTACTGAATCAAGCCATTGCATACAGTGTTTGGTTTGATGACTACTAGTGAAATCAAAAGGAGTAAGAGTTTATATATATATAAATATATAAAATCATAAATCATTAAGAATTGAAAGAATCGAATTATATATATTTTATCAATCTAATTTTGATCGATTTGATTCAAAATCATCATTTTTTAAATTCTGATATGATATTGAGCTAAGATGAATTTAGTAGCTAAAGTGATGATTTGAACTTAAAATATTTGTGATAGAATGAAGAATGAAATCGTAAAGACAAAAAAAGCTCACCTCAATTAGTATTATATGATGTCTATTTATACATGGTGAAAGAGAGGATTTTTTTCAATTGGGCAACGAGATTTTTTCGTACAATTGGAGAAATCTCATTTGCTATGCAGTTGAGAAAATATCTCTGTTATCGGCAGCCAAAGTGATGTTACGGTTTGAACTTAAAACATCTGTGATAGAACGAAGAATGAAATCGTAAAAGTGTCTATGAAAGAGAGGATTTTTTTTAATTGGGCAACGAGATTTTCTCGTACAGTTGGAGAAATCTCATTTGCTATGCAGTTGAGAAAATATCTCTGTTATCAATTTGGACGGTATAATTATCCAATATGATATATATTAATATCGATCATTATTTGACTTTTAATAAATGAATCATATAGTGTCTCGGTTTAATCCTATATCAATCGATTGTTTAGATTAATGATTTAGAATCGTTAAACTAATGGATCAATTTTAGGAAGAAAAAGAAAACCCATCAACTGTTCATAGGACAAGGATCTAAGATCGTTACAGTCTCGCAATCTACTCTAATATCTTAGCTTACATCATGTATTTAATGATGGTGATCCATGATTTCATGTGACGGGGGAGTTGGAAAGGCAATGAGATGATGATGCTCCATCTGCACCCACCCTTGTCTTCTTCCCCAAGAGAAAGGAAGGAAGGAAGGTTTCCTTCGCCATCTCGTCTATTGATTTGTTGTGGTGTCAGTGCGAGTTTCCTCGGATGCTGCTTCCTACGTCATTGCGCTGACGACCATATGAAGTCGAGCGCAGTATGGGTTGACGCAGTCACCCCAATCGACGTTCGAGATTTGACCAAATCGCATCACTCCTCCTTCCTTCCTCTCTCAAGCGCTATATAGACAGACGGCTCGCTCCCTCTCTCTTGGCATCTCGTCTTACGGACGGGCTGACGGTTTCTACGTAGGAGGATGGAAGGAGGGAGGAGACGAGGAGAGAGATCAGCTCCGGCGGAGTCACCCGGTGGGGGTCGGGAAGGAGATGACAACCGAGAGGAGGAAGGGATGGAGAAGTTCTACGCTTTGATCGCGGACATCAGAGCGATCAGAGACTCCCTGAGGAGAAGCGAACGTAAGAGGCTGAGAAAGGAGGCGGCGAAGCCTGTTTGGAAGCCGAGGTTCGAGATGGAAGACTTCATGCATGTGGAGGAGGAGGAGGAGGAGGACGAAAAAGAAGCCAGTAGTAGCTCGGCGATCGGCGCGTCGAGACCTCGGAAGCAAAGGAGAAAGAAGGAGGAGAAGAGGGAGGAGGAGGAGGTGGGAGAAGAAGGGAAGAGTCGTGGCTTAGATCTGTGTCTTTCTCTCTGATACGGACATGTCAGCCTCCATTTCTCTTCGATAGAATATAATTCTCAACCCCATTAACGTATGAGATATGCCTGTTTGATGTGTTCTTTTTGTTCTGTGGTGTCTAATCTGTTGGCATACGACAGATCGAGTCGCTATTGTAAATGGATTCCCAATTGTAAGTTTTTGTTTTTAGTTGCCAAAGATAAATAAATATATGTTAATTAAACAGTAAAAGCAGAAAAAAAAGAAGATTTAGAGCAGAACACAAAAATATGAACTGAGAAGGGCTGATCCCCTCTCTAATAATAATAATAATAATAATAATTTTAAGAAATCTAACTTGTCTAGCTAACTAATTAGTAGCTTGATTTATATATGTATATATATATACATGAATAATTAAGAATGATCCAACAACTCTACTACATATCAAATATCTTGAACTAAGTCTTGCAATTTTAAAGGAATAAGAACGGATTTGTGTAGAATTTGAACTAATATGTTAGAGTTCGATTCCACATGAATAATCTTAAATTTATCCTATGTGACGATATAAAAATTAGTCTTTCAGCTTGAGCATTTTGATCAGTGATTTAGACCAAACGAAATTGATAGGTCAATTAACTCATTAGACTCAGGTCGTGACGTACTCTCATCTCTAATAATAATAATAATATTTAAAAAATCTAACTTGTCCAACTAACTAATTGGTAGCCCGATTATATATATATATAAAATTAAGAATGATATGACAACAAGAATGATATGACAACTCTACTACGTACCAAATATCTTGAACCAAGTTTCTCGATTTTAAAGGGATAAGAACGGATTTGTATAGAATTTGAACTAATATCTTCGAGTTCGATTCCATATGAATAATCTTAAATTTATACTATGTAATGAATCTAAAGACACTTCTTAAAAGAAATCCATACCACTAACATCGTTTTCCTTAATAGATTCATCGTAATTTAACTTCACTTATTCGATTTGTGGTTTATATATTAGGAAACCCATCTTTGAATCGTACTCTTGTTTATAATCATCAGATCATTTTGCCATGTCATAAACCAACACTAGTGCAATAATCTTATAGCCATCAAGAAACCTCAATCGCAATATGACCCACTGTGATTTTTTTTTGGGTTATGAGGATGAAGATATGAATTAGACTGCTTGGATTTTAGGATAAAAGAAAGAGATAAGCTAGATTCATCAACCAAACAAACATAAAATTTTAGGATATATTCTTTAAAAAAAAACTTGGATTTTAAGAAATTCTCGTGGAACAATTTTATTTTAGAAATTCTCATAGAATATCTTTATTTACGTAAAAAAAATTATTATTTTACTCTTGTGCCTCAATTGCTGATCGCCTACTGCTTCACATGCGGGTCGTCTCGATCCTTGACCGTCTTCATGCATTGGCCCATAAGCAATGGGAAACATCACACCGAAGAAAGGGAAAGCCTTGGTCGCCTTTGTCAAAGAAGACGTGGGGCCCCGCACCTCCACATGTGGGCTCCTAGTTGCTCATCACCTATCACCATTATCTACAAACCAACACCTCCCACCCATATGCCCACCATCTCTGTCATTGTTTTTTTGGCGAAGTGAGTCGTAAATGAGATCAACGAGGACAAGATACGCAATCAAAGTGGAACATATTAAAGAACGACTTAAACTTTTTATAACATACTAAATATATTTTATCCCTAACATTACCCTGTGAGCCCATGTCATTAAAAGGGAATGCATGCGCTCGCGCTGCAGACCATGAAGCTAGTGAAGCCCTATGTAACGTGTTAAATCTATAAAAAAACATATTTGTATTTTTAAAATAAAAACATTAAAACTATTTTTTATTTAGGATAAATAAGATTATCTATTTTATTTTTAAAATCATAAATATTTTAATATAATTTTTTAAATACAAAAAATATAATAATGATCATAAGTAATTAGTTCGACTCCAAACAAAAAATATATATATATGGCTTTGGACTTAGTGCCAGAAAAAATAACTCCAAAGTTGGGGATTCAACAAAAAATAATAGCACCAGAGGATAAATTTCTCATCACATGACACACATTACCTGACACTTACGTTATTGATTGCAGAAAACTTGCAGTATTTTATATAAATGGCTTTGGACTTGGTGCCAAAAAACATAACCCCAAAGTTGGGGTTTCAACAAAAAATAATAGCACAGAGGATAAATTTCTCATCACATGACGCACATTACCTAGCACACACGTTATTGATTGCAGAAAACTTGCAGTATTTGAAGCCGTGTAGAAAGTAAGTAAACCTTCGCTGTGGAGTTTTCTTCCCTGAAAGGGTCAAATCTTCCAGAAGCTATTTCTTCTGCCAACCAAGCTATCACGACACCAACCTACCAGTCTCATCGCCAGCATAAGGACTAATTATGCTTAACATTTATGTAGAAAACCAATTGCTGAACTCAAGGATGTATCACAAAAATGTATGTGGACGAGATAATTTAATGATAGCAATTACTATGAAATCAAAGGAACTGTATCACAGTTTTCTAGAGCAGGCAGCATCCGATAACTCCTTAGAATTCAAATGAGAATAGCTTCGAAGAGCTACTTAAAATTCCAAAGAAGAACAAACTAAATTGCCAGAAATATCAATCAGAATAACGAAAACTAACAAGCATTATGTCTGTCTCCAAGCAAAAATAAGCATAGTGCAAGTTTCGGATTAGCTCCTCCATGTCTAGTATCGTATCTCCCAGACTCTGATGGTTCCGTCAGTGTAGCCAGTGAACAGCGTGCTACCATCTGCACTCCATGTTAAGCTTGTGCAGTACAGCATCTGCAGAAACAGTAAAGGATGACATATCAAATCGCACAATAATTTAAAGCAATTGTATCAAGACTCTTGGTGATAGTAGACAGAAGAAAACCATTTCTAATCGAAACGCTTAATCTAACCACATGACTTGTGGGAACAAAAGCAAAAGATAGTAAGCATATAGTTAAAAGCTAAAAAGGGAAATTACCAGACAACCTGCAAACAGCAACTGCAAGTCAAACATAGCCAAATAGACATTTCTTAATCAAATTTAGTGTGCAATATACTGTAAGATTACAAACAACATTACAGGCATTAAAGGAAATGACTTCAGTGCACAACTGAAAACAAGTTCAGCTAGCATATAGCACAAAATGACTATGGTTAACTTGAACTCAATTAATCCACTTGGAAAGTTTGTATCAGCATCTACTAAAAAATTGTATGAAGCCTAACTGCCTGTTCAGTCATTCCGGCTTTCAACCTAAGAATACTGTGTTTCAGTGGTTCTCAGTGTAAACAAAAACCAAACAAGTTACAAAGGGCTGAGGGATGGCTATCACCCCACTGCAACTTTTCAATATCGAAGATTCAACCATGTTACTCCACAGTAAATGTCAAGATTTCACATCTTCACTTCCCCTACCCTAACAAGCTAATTTTATGAGACCTGACATGGTGGCAAATAGCACCTTATCGTCGTAAACTTTCAGCAGATATGTAGTTATAGCACAAACTTTTCAGGAAAATATTAATGATATTGTGTTGTGGCCATGCATCCATGTCTAAGGTTTAGCACAAAAACTCAAAGTCTACATACCATACACCATTGAGATACCATCCAAAGTAGTTAATGTGGTGGTTTAATACATGATTGTATGCCATAATTTACACGATAAGTGCAAGCAATAGTTGCTTCTTTCTCTAGAAGACCCTGTTGACACCATTCATAAAAAAATTATACCCATATGTTAACTATCAAAACCTGCTGATATTGATCAAGACAAAAACTGTCAGTTGAACAAACCTGACCAAACCAAATCAAGTCAAACAAAACACCCTAAAATCAGAGACAACTAGCATTAAAAAACTCAACATTACTTATTTCATTTGTAAAACAACTAGCAGATTATGGGAATCCTTATTGCAATATGGCAAAAGCCATTGGTTTGAAGCTAGAAGCTGGTTGATTATTGACTCTGTAAAGAAAAGACAAGGATATCAGATACAACAAAGTGTATGTCACCAGCAGCAATTTAGCACATATAGATTGAGAAGGACACAAGAACTTTCAGGCAACAGTCCAGAACTGTGGCTGATTTACTCTAGTATATTACTGAAGAAATTTGTGCTGACATCTCTCTGGATTGATTTATAGATAATATTCTCCATGGCAGCTAATACCTTTCATTCGAGGTTTCTTTTAATAGAAGACAGGGAAAAAAGGAAGCTACGCTGATACAAGTTTGACTAATTAAGATATGTTTTACCAGCTAGCGAATAGAAAAGAAAAAACATTTGAGAGTAAAGCAGACCATTTTTTCCAGCAATTAAGAAATAATTTTCTGTGATTCAACATGACAATATCGACTCAATCATAAATTAGCACATCATTGGCGCAAGTGACCACAAAATAAACTTAAAACTGAAATTGCTATCATGAAGAAGCTTCAGAAACACTAGCAGTGAAAAACCTCAACCTATGCAACAAAAAGAACAAGAAGTAACTTAGTTTCCAGTTCACTGTAGGCAATAGCAGCAAAAGGAATCTTGAATGTTCCTAAAAATTGAAAATCTCGTAGTATGCTCAAGAATGCCACAGTCTCATCTAACCTAAAAGCAACACAAAAATAAACATTAAATATATAGCATATCATAATGAGCATTTCAGGTTTGCTACAAACTAAACAGATATCCGATCACTATATGAAGATAAAAAACACCAAACAACAGGAAATTCAGAGAGTCCCATGCTACCTGATTCTTGGTGGTGGTGGTCTCAGGTTTGAGATCCTGCACAATGGTCTTGCTCTCAAGGTCCCAGATCTTGACGCTCTCCTGGGTGGCAGCGCACAGCCAATACCGGTTGGGGCTGAAGCAAAGAGAGTGGATGATGGCACCAGCGTCAAGCGAGTAGAGGCGCTTGCCCTCTGCGAGGTCCCACAGCAGCGTGACCCCATCCTTGCCGCCACTGGCACAGAGGGAACCGTCGGGGCTGACAGCAACAGTGTTGACGTATCCGGAGTGACCGGCGAGGGTGCTCCGGAGCTTGCAGTTGGTCAGATTCCAGACCTTGATAGTGCGGTCCCAGGAGCCGGAGACGATGGTGGGCTGGTAAGCGTTGGGGCTAAAGCGGACGCAGCTGACCCAGTTGGTGTGGGCGTCGGCGTCCTGGATGGTGTACTTGCACTCGCCGAGTGTGTTCCAGAGTTTGATGGTACGGTCACGGGAGGCGGAGACGATCTGGCGGTTGTCGACGGAGAAGGAAACAGAGAGGACGTCCTTGGTGTGGCCAGAGAAGCGGCGTGTGGTGGCGCCTGTGGCGAGGTCCCAGAGGCGGAGATCGCCATCCCAGGAGCCGGACAGGGCGAACTGGCCATCCGAGGAGAGGACCACGTCCTCGACGAAGTGAGAGTGACCGGTAAGACGGCGGCGGGGGACACCGTAGGCAGAGCCGGCGCCAGAACCGTCGGCTAAAGCGGCGGGGGCATCCTTGGTGAGGTGCCAGACGAGGACGGACTTGTCCCGGGAGGAGGAGACGATCATGTCAGAGTTGTCGACGGGGGCGGCGATGGCCGTTACCATATCGCTGTGGCCTCGCATCGTACCGCGGAGGACCAGGGTGTCGGCCATCTCAGCGACGGTGAGGCTCGCCGGAGAGTACGAGGAGGAGGAGGAGGAGGAGGAGGATGGCGGCTAGGGTTCGAACGGGATGACTGAGGCGAGAGGCGATGGCTTTTATAGATGATGGGAATTGGGCTTCTTTGGTCCGAGACGAGCCTTCAGCGGCTTTGTAGGCCGATAATGGACGCTTTGGTTCAGCCCATCAGTATTTAAGCATATGGAGTTAACTGAACCGGGAGAATTGGTGAACCGGTAAACTAAATGGAGTTAACAGACCGGACCAAATAATGCGAACCCGGTTCCTCCCGGTTCGTCCCGATCAGTCAAGAAATAATTGCCACTCTCCTAAGCCGGAACTAACAACAATTAGAAATTAGCAAAAATAGTTTTGTAACTATATATATATATATATATTAATCTAATTCATGATAAATCAACCCATAGGATGTACAATAGATTTAACAACTCTGTAAGAATTCTCAATATTTCAATCCAAATAACATAGAAAATAATCTAAACATACAGTGATCTTAATAGATTAATTATATAATTTAATCGATAACCGATCCATCATGTTTCAACCGCACACTCAGAAAAATTTAAAGATAATCTGATATAAGCAACCCACAGCTCAGCAAATACCGTGACTCATATGCTAATCTAAACTTATCATAAATAAATAATAAGAAGATGAAACCATTAAATCCCTGCATCAAATACCTTTATTCGCAAAATATTATATAAAGGAAGCATAAGCGGGCGCAAAGACGACCCTGCAAAGAAAAAGGTGAAAGTCAACATAAGGACTTATATATATATATATATATATATATATATAAAATATATACTATATGCATTATTTCGGCCTCTAGGCTGGCGTAGAACCCTGAATCCATTTTGGTCCCACGGGCGAAGAAACGAAAGCCTACTTGATTTCTTTCCTTCAAATCTTTTCTGCGAGCTTGCAGTCCCTCTTCTTGTATTCAGCGGGTTTGAGGAAGTTCTTTTATTTCTAGGGTTTTGGTCCGATCAGTCGGTGGTGACCGCGGTGGCGGCTGTGGCGATATCATCTGGATTTTTGTGATCATGAGTGCGGTAAATATAACGAACGTCACGGTGCTGGATAATCCGACGGCGTTCCTTAGTCCGTTCCAGTTCGAGATATCTTACGAGTGCTTGGTTCCTCTGGAAGATGGTATGGTTCTCGACCGAAAAAAAAAAAACCTTAGACTTGAACAGGGGAATGAAAGATCCTACCTTTACTGTGGCTTCATTACAAGTTTTGGCTTCGATGCTTCTTTTGGTATCATACTGTTGTTTGTCATGGATTAACGAATGAACTCTTTGATGTCCTTTGGTTTTTCATGTTTCTTTTTTGTTTTCTCTGGGTTCAAAGTGAAGGATGATTAGGGTTTATAGAAAGAGCTTCACTTGAAACCGTATAACCGTATAATGGGTGTTGTAGTTGAACTTTGAGCTTTAGCTGATGCTGAATGTGGAAATGGAGTGAGAAGAAAGAGGGAGGAGACGCTAGCTATTTAATTTAGCTGTATGTATATTGCAGAGTTCCCAACTTTGTTGTTTTTCTTAGATTTACATTGATTTCCGGATGTGACACAAGAAGGCAAGGTAGGAAGGAGGTGGTGGTATACCAATGATAAAGGAACGTGCAAATTATTTTCTTCTTAATGCAATTAAGGAATCATGAAGATATTATGCTTCACAGAGGTCAATTGTTATCATGCATTCCAAGCATGATTTTGACATATTATGTAACTATTCCTATCGCCAAGCAGTCATTTCCTTATTTTACATTTTTCTTTAAAAAAAATCCTCCTAATGTATGGAACCGTGAGATGCTTTTCTCAGAATATTGTATTGGTTTAAAAATATGTTTTAGTGCATGGTTATGTGGTGGCTCTCTTATAGGTTAGAGCAAAATACCTACTCTGGATACTAGTAGGTTTTATATGCATGGTAAAATTTCATCTTCATTATGGTGGTGTTCAGATTTCCCCCTATTCATAAATTAAGCTTGTTAGATAGAATTGATAGGTACTTTGCACAAAACTTACAAGAAAGTAGAAACTGAAAAACACACCTAAGAAGGCTCCTGCTGTTTGATGTATGTGATTAGAAGTTGTGAATAAGTTTAAGCTATAACCAACAAACCAACATAGGCTATGATAAGAAACTTTATCTCATCTTTGTGTGCCATTAATGCATCCTACTAGAATTTCTTTTTTGTGTCTGAATCAATGGACTTCAAGCTTTCAAAACAAAAGAATGATGGTTTGATGCATCAAACTCTGCCAATGCATCATTTAGTAGGGAGGGTCAATATGCAACCTCATTAATGCAATTATGCAAGTAGAGATGTTATTTTCATGTCTTAAGCTCTGGTCACTTAAGTCGTAAATGAGTAACATCACCATAATGCCAAGGCTTGCCCTCTCAAATACATTTGAAGCTTTTGACATAATGCAATCAATAAAACCATTGTTTTAATATATATCACCGGGAGTTGAAAGAGTGAAGGTTTGTTAGTCTCATTATGCTTTTCTAACAGTTTGCACTTTGTCTACCATGATTATAAGGTCCTGTTGTACTTTGTGTACCACATGAACCCTTTACATATTGATACTAACAAATGAGCTTATTGAACATAAGATTGAAGCAGAACACATGACATTAGAGAAAGATTTTGGTGAGATCATGTTGTCGTGTTATGGTAATTAAGAAACTCAACAATAATTATATTTTACACATTAAAATATCAAATTGATTCAGTTTGACTTTTGTTATACAGTTAAAAGTATATTAGTCTTATGCTTCGATTGTTCTGATACTATATTGATAGTTTATAGTTAACATCAATAGTTATGAGTAAGAGTAACCATCTAGTTGTTATCAATTTTTATAGCTTGCAAGGTGCTAGATAGAAGTTCCTTACTATTTTGGAGTTCAAAATTATTGTAGGTCAAAACATTGCAATTTAGCATACTGACAGATATGTTGGTCTGTCAAAGACCAAGTGGTTAGTCCACTGGTTAAAGTCCAAAACAAGGATCTGCGTTCCGGTGATTGTTGTGGACAATCTGACATATATTATCTGAACTAAACACTGCTAATTATTGTTATTTTTCTCACTATTCGGTGATGGAATTCAGATTAGTTTCTTATTTTTCTCACATGTTGTCAATGACTAGTTATTTATTTGTCTATCATGTTCAGAATCAATAGTTTTGCCAATCTCTGCCTCATATAACCTGATTATATCAGTTATGCCATGTTCTACACCTAGTTGCTCAAGTAGTCTAAGTGGTATTTATCCATCGATCCCAATATTCTGAGTGACTTTTGTTGCAAAACTAATAGTGACTGACAAAATTAGCTTGGCTACCCTTCTAAGAAAAATTGAATGTGGCATTGATCATGGTCATTGATGCCATGGTAACTATTGCGATAAAAAAAAAGAAGCCATGGTGACCTTTTCAATAGGAAATTGGTGCCACATGGATACAGGCACAAGCCCCAGCTACTGGAAAATCTGTGATCAATTCAGTTTTGATGGTCAGTGCAGCAGTTCAGGTTGCACAACATAGAATGAAAGAGGTCTTGGGAACTCTTCGATGTGGTGATTCTTAATAAAATGGGTAGCTAAGATGTGAACATTTGTGTTAGTGACTTTTCCGAAAGCTCAAGTTTTGGTAATTTCTGGCATCCTTGATCAAGCATGCTGTTGTTTTAATATCAATCTTTGTATCTGGAGTGGGTGTTGTATACACTTTACTTCTGATATCCTGATTCTTTTTCCTTAGCATCAGCATTAGTAATTAGTTTCTTGCTCAACTCTTCAGATTTGGAGTGGAAACTCATATACGTTGGATCAGCAGAAGATGAAACTTATGACCAGCTGCTTGAGAGTGTGCTTGTTGGTCCTGTCAACGTTGGCAATTATCGTTTTGTTTTCCAGGCAATTTCTGAGACAACTAAAAGTAGAGTGGTTCGTGCATATGATTTAAGAAAGTGACTTACTCCTTGTACTCTTAACTTTCAGGCAGATCCACCAGATCCTACCAAGATTCGTGAAGAAGACATCATAGGCGTCACCGTGCTACTGTTGACATGCTCCTACATGGGGCAGGAGTTCATCAGAGTGGGCTACTACGTGAACAACGACTACGATGATGAGCAGCTCAGAGAAGAACCTCCTCCGACAGTTTTGATCGATAGAGTTCAGCGGAATATCTTGGCCGACAAGCCTCGTGTGACAAAATTTCCCATCAACTTCCATCCTGACCCTACCGAAAACGGAGGGCAGCAACAGCAGCCGCCTGTGTCGCCCGTAAACCGTACCGGCGAGGAACCACAGTCTGTCCAGCAACCCAAGTGTTAGTTTTTATGTGTGTAGATTGTCAACCGCTTCAAGGTGTAGTCATCTGGCCGATATAATTTGCTCACCTGAGAGTGTCTGTGTACCATCAAATGGTTTTTGTGGATGGCTATGGTTCTTGTGGCTGATGGATCTCGGATTAAGTTCTTGACACGAGCCACGTTTCTAATGTGATTTGAGGTGATGCCTGCAGCCGTGGAAGAAGCTGCTCATTTTGTATCCTGATCTGTACTGTATGTTGTATGCAAATTATGGTCTTCTCTGATTTTGATCATATCCCAGTTCGTATTGACAGATTCATCCGACCACTTTGACTTGTGTGACAGTGAAATGTATACGATCAGCTTACTCTCACGCAACCATGTTTTGTCTTGGAAAACTTGGAAGTAAATGAAATCTTATCTTCATATATATATATATATATATATAAATGATTTTGTTCATGACTATATTCATATCATGCGTTTATTAGCAATGAAATTGAATATTTTAGAATGTTTGATCTGTTCAAATTTGGTCAGACTAATTATAGATTATTTCTTATAATCAGTTATCTTTAAGTATCTCGGTTTATTTTTAAATTTATATTTTTAAATTTATTTCTTAAATTTATATAAGAATTTTAATATTTTTTTATAAATATAAAAATCTTAATATAATTTTTAAAATTAGAAATTTTAAAATAGTAAAGATGGGGATAATATGTAATTAGTCAAACCCCGTCACACGACTTGCCACGTGTTTTTCTGCATGCCAGTCGGTCAGACTGCATTCCCCCACACGTTTCATCATCCCTTCCCTTTCCTCCGCCACCTCCCCCCTCCTAATAAGACACTCTCTTCTCAGCCGCCCGCTGGAGAGCAAGGTATTTTCCACCATCTTCCATGGCGGAGCGGCAGCCAGCTGGCCCATGGACAGTGTCGACGCGCCACCAGTGGTCCACCCCCTTCACCACCTCCGGCGGGCCAAGCCTCCTCCGCCGGCTCAAGGGCCACGCACCCAGCTCCAACCAGGTCGTCGGCTTCCTCACCCTCGTCATCTCCGGCTGCATCCTCCTCTTCCTCGCCGGCCTCACCCTCGCCGGCGCCGTCCTGGCCCTCACCTTCTTCGGCCCCATCGTCCTCTTGACGAGCCCGATGTGGGTCCCGGTCGGTTTGGTGATGTTTGTCGTGTCCGCCGCCGTCCTCTCCGCGTGCGTGTTCGGCGTGGTGGCCCTGGCGGGCGCCTCGTGGCTGTACAACTACTTCATGGGGCGGCAGCCGGCCGGGTCGGACAGGGTGGACTGCGCACGCAGCCGGATCGCTGACGGGCCGAGCGACGTGACGGACTACGCGAGGGAGCACGGTGGGTACCCGAGGAGCCGGGTGAAGGACGCGGCGCCGGGGGCTTGAGAGTAGCCGAATGCGCGCTCGTTCGTGCTTCTCGGCGTATGGTTCGTGTTTGGTGTGTCGTTGACTGGTCTTTGTATTGTCTTTGCGTCTCTTCTTTGTTTTTATTTCAACGATGGGGTTTAGCTTTTAATGATGACGAATTTAATTGGGTTTATGTTCGAAAAGACTGCTTAAAAGGTTTTGATTGTGCATTTGGTTTGCAATTTTAGGGAGTAATTTATATCGAATTAATTCATTTTTTAATGTAACGACATTAAATTTATCTAAACTACTTAAGACTTTAATCTATAAACAAGAATATGTGATCATGATAATTTTATGGGTGTTTTTATATCAAATTTCACATGTTTTCAAAAATATTTTTTTGATATTTTAATAATTTAAAATGATTTTAGAGTTGAATATATATGCATTTCAGTTTATTTTTAAATATATAACATGAGTGTCTTTTAGTTTATTTTCAAACATATAATATGAAATATTTTCTAATAATTTGGAGATCAATGAGTCAAATATAATATTTATTTTTTTGTATTTTTTACATTTTAATTTATTGTTTAGTATTACGATATAAATTTCTCAAAACCATGTAAAATCTTCATTTTGTTAACACTCATTCCAATATTATTTTTATTTTAAATTTTTTTATGAAATTAAATATCGTGGATTCTTTAATTAAGAATCTACTTTCAAGTGTAGTGATATATTATTTATATTATTTTAATCTATTTTAAAATGTAATATTGATTCTAATATTTTTTGGAATATTTTTATGAATTTCTATATTATTTATTTATTATATATTAGACCATATAAATTTTTTGTAAGATTATATATATATGTACCTATTAATTGAACTAAAAAATATATATTTACTTTTGAATGAAATATTAAATATGTTAGAAGGATATATTTGTTACGTATTATTTAAGTTATTCATCTATAGAGGAGGAGGAGAAGGAGAGGGAAGAAAGATGAAATAAGAGAAAAAATAAATGGTATAAAAATGAAGAAGATATTACTTACACTTAAAACTCTGCCAATCATTTAATAAAGTCAAAAAATCAAAAACGAACTTATTAGCACTTATCCCCATTGATGCAAAAAAGGCCCTCATAAATTCCAGAGCGGCGTTATCCTATAAGAAGCAATCATAGGGAGTTTTTTGGTAAGTTGCCTACCCGATCGTTAATTCAAAACCCTAATTCCGAAGCCCAACCCACGCCCGCCTCTTGCCCCAATTGTCTCCCTGCCGGCGCCCTCCCCGTGCCCACGACCGCCGTCTGCAAGTAAGAGTCTTTTTGCGCGTGTGTGTGCGTGGTCTTTGATTCCACCAGACTTTAGGCGGAAGTCGAACCTTTTTTTTCCTTTCTTTTACGATGTTGGGTTGTGATTCGTTTTGATTTGTACCGGGAATGCATGAAGGAAGGAAAGAAGCTATGAAGGTGTTCCAGGTGAACGGGAGCAGTACCCTCTCCCTCGCTCTTTTCGCCGACGTCGCCAATAGCAGGTCTTCTTTTCTTTTCTCTTCGTCTTTACTAATCTTGCCTCATGTAAACAGTATTACATCTATTTGATTTGCTTGGCTCCATCGTCTGAAGGTGCAACTTCTTCAGTATCCTGATGCAATTAACTGCAGAACTCCTTTCTTTTAAGCTACACATTCACTTCAGTTTGCTAATTTTAAGAGGGAAAAGGAAAAAAAAAGCATCTTTTTTATTGTAATATATGAATAAGCTTTAAATGGGGGAGCTTCGAGGATCTATTGTGCATGACGATCAATTAGGAAGCATGGGTAGAATGGCAGAAGTTGCTCTAATAGATGCATATTCAATATGTCATGGTGTTTCTTACTGTGGAGTTGCTCCCTATCTCATTGACCTGCGATGTATGAGCAACCAAAGATTCGTGATTAACGGGCCTACTTATAAAGAGAAAAGAAATTTGATAGTTCAGAATGATGGGGTAGGCTTGCTTAGATAGAAAAGTTTCCATTCCATGGGTAACTTAATATAATGATGCCTTAGTTCAGACTTAAATGTGGATCGATGTGACTCTGGTCTTACCAATAACGAGAAAAATATAATAATGCAACAATACTCTACCTTCTGCAGAACCTTATGACAGGCCAAGTTCAACTTGTTTGTGTCCTAATGACGCTTCATCAAAAACACTAAATGCTAGGGATCAGGATTAGAGTGCTAGCCTTATTAGCAATTGTTTTATTGGAAGGGGTTTCATCGAAACACTGTACATTTTACATTCTATTTATTCATTTTCAGGGAAGTAATATGTGTGAGTCTTTTGTGCACTGCACAATCAGAATGTTGAACTTGACGATAGAACAATACGGTCTTGAGATTTACGTAGACGAATATTTTTGGAGCTCATGCTTCTCATGTTAGATGAGTGCTAATGTTTGACTGAAAGGCATAGTCATGGGCTTTCTAATGATTCTTATGCTGGGTTACTTCTGTATGATTTTACTTATTTCGTTTTATATGGTCATAAATTTCTCAACAATATTTTTTTAAGTTTCAATTTTTATGCTGTCGTTAAAATGAGGAACTTATAACCCTTTTCAGTATTTGCATCAAATAGTTTGTCTGGTGTGGACATTGTTTTGAAATTTATTATACGTATATTTCATATTGTGTTGATGTTTTATATTATTTTCCTCTATCGATAGCATGATTCATTGCATGTATATTTCTTCATATTGTGTTGATGTTTTATATAATTTTCCTCTATCGATAGCATGATTCATTGCAAAAGAACATCGAGTGACATGCATGGAAATGCTCTACGTAACTGTAGGTGGGGAAGATATTTACTTTTTGACCAAACTTTTCAGGCAACTTCTGGACTCTGTGCAGACTGGAAAACTGAAACCAGAAGTAGCACTGCTCAATGCATCACTAGTATGTTCCTCTCCTCTTCTGGTTAAATGAAGCTTCTCTGGTTACAAATAACTTTGTGCTAAAATCTGGTTTTCATTGCATACAAAATTTCCTCATATCACATAACTTTATGCACAGTAAGTCTTCTTGCTGTCATATATTTGATGTTGCTTATGCCGTCTAATTTACATGGATTCCTCTTTCATTTTATTTTTAACTTGGGAGTGATTGCAACTCTGGCATGAAAAATTGATATCCTTTTCGTTTGAACCTATTGTTAATACAGATACCAGATGTTTTCCCCATTCTAGCTGCAGCTCATAAGGCACTTGTATCCAAATCAAGGGAATCACTAACAACACGTACTCTTCATTCTGAGCTTATTTATAACTACTCCGGATCTAAACATGTAAATGTCTAATATTCTAGATCAACTTTCTTTGTTTTACCTATGATGTTCGCATAACAATTCTTCAATGTACTTTTTGCTAGATAACTGAATCATTAAAGAGGTGTGGAATTTCTGATGACACAACCTATGTTCTTGCAGCTCGTTTTGCTGCATCTCATGATGAGGTATACAATTTAGCATCTATGGTTTCTGTTGGTTTTATAGAATCACTTAATCGACAGCTAACCTTCTTGAGAAGGTTGTTAAGTAGCATTTGTGGCTCAAGTATTTACTATATTCCATCCTACTAACCTTTTTTAATACATCTATTTTGTATAAAGAGGCTACATACTGATTGTGCCATTTTAATACTTTGGAAAATAAAAATTGGTTTTTGTCTACAACTTACAATGTCCTCATTTATATTTTTTTAGGTGGTCTCATAACCTGAGATCCATTGTGTTTGCAATTTCTGTTCATTCTGACATTTTTTTCTGTTGCATCCAACAGGAAGGCTATTATTTCAAGTTGGACATTAGATGCTAAGTTGTTTTCCATCAACCTGACATGCATCAAGTTTATGCTAAACATGCATTTATATTACATAGAAAGAAGATCTATGCTGATGCCATTTTGAAGAAAACTTTTGTAGATTATCTAATTCCTTTGTTTGCTTTTGATTATTTAATAGCATTTGCCGTATGCTTGCAATTTATTGATTAATGAGCTGTTTTTCCCCAAAAAAATGAAAAAATGAATGGTGAGGTCTTACTATGATTTTTAGAATTCATCCCCCATTTATCCTGTAGTTCCTTTCCACTTTTACAATTCTTCAAAATCATAAGCAATCATGGTGTTAAAGTTTGGTTGATGATTCAAACTCTGAAATGGACCATTTAAATGTTGTCAACCAATAACTATTTCTTTTGATAATTAAAATGATAGTTTTACATAAAATGGCATAAATAACAATGATTTTATTGAGTTATGACATAAAAGGTATTCATTGTGCTTAGATGAAAGATGTGGAGAAGCTTATAAAGGGGAAAGAGATTGATCTGTTAGAGTTGGAAGAGAGAGCCAACAATGCACAGATCCAAAAGGTATATATTTCATTCTTGGTTAAGTCCATCACACCAGTACTATTCTCTCTACGAAATTTTTTTGACTGTGCTCTTTACCCTTGTTTTCTATTCCCCAGCATTATAAGATAACCCCTCAGGAATTAGCAATATCTTCGCTATCTGATGCAATCGTCTGTAGGATTGCAGCTCGAGATGCCTTGTAAGGCATTGAATAGATATCAACATAAGTGGCACATTGTTGTTCTCCATCTTCAATTTTTTTTTTGTTATTCTCCATGTACTCTTGAACAAAAAAAACTTCAATATTATGAATATTAGTCCCTGAATTCTAGCCTTTTTCTTTTGACTTGTGGACTGTGGATCTCTAAAGTTCTTTTGTATCAATGTATGACATTCTGTCTCTAAGAAAGGTTTAAGTTGATTTTGGATCTGAATATTCTATAAGATGCACTTGTCATAGAACCTAGAAATTCTTTGCAGGTTGTCTCCAAACATGATTTTAGAGATGGGCTTTCTTCACATATCTCAGGCAGGGTATGATAAAGATGGTGAGCAGAAGCTGAATATTCTTCATTTCTAACGAAATGAAATCATGGGCCACACATTTTGTATTTGCATGTTCTTGTTATGGATCTGTATTCATGTGGTAACTGATATACATTAGACAAGTTGGATTTGCTGTAGATCTTTATTTCTCTTGTTTCATGTCAATTAAGATTCAGATCCTGCTGGAACTGTTCATGGTCTTTCTTTCTGTACATATATATATACATATGTATATATACATATGTATGTATACATATGTATGTATACATATGTATGTATACATATGTATGTATACATATGTATGTATACATATGTATATGTATACATACATATGTATATATGTATATATATATATATTGTTAATTGTCATTATATTCAAATAAAAAATGACATTGGTCTCCGCATCACAATACCACACCACGTGGTGTGAAGAGAGCCGAAGCATTCAAATGTGTTAACGATGGCGACTAAGGATGGGGAGCTGCAACGTTCGAGTCTTTTGTAATGCAGCGGGCCGCCGGCGCTTTGACCGCGTGGCAGCGCTTCCTTTGCCTCGCCTCACCGGTGTCACGCGAAGAATAAAAGCCCCGACGACGGAGGGACAGCGGCAGCCGCAGTGTGAATGATGAAGAGACACGTTCTGCATCTCCCACATGTCGGCACATGCTTTGAGTAGCTTTTAGCTGTCCGTTGCCGACACGCGACACGGCTTAGCCTTCGTCATCAACCACCGTCAATCTTCATTAATTATTGCTAAAGATGGATTGTTTGGATTAGGGGTCAAAGGCCGCGGCAACTTTTTGAAGATGCCGTGTTGGCGTTTGATTGGCCCCGTCACATGACCCGCCGTGTTGCGTGTACGACTGCCGCCATGCATCATGTGTATGCGACGTGCATTGCGCGGTAATCAAATCTCGACTGGTAATTAAATAGGATTTATGGCTATAAAACATGATTTTATTGTCTTCGAAACGGATATCCACTTCCTCAAATCAATTAAATTATTAAGAGAAGCTTCAGTGGAAACAAAAACAATTAATTAATAACCCAAACTCTAGGAATAATAATAATTATTATTATTAAATAATATTGAATTAATAATTCTCATGTGTCTTCTATTTAATGACACGTCTTGCCGACCGTTGGGTCTCTCTGACGCTCCGCTTCTCGACTCTCTACTCTTCCTTCCTTGCCCTCCTCGTGGCCGGCGCATCTTTTTGGCCATCGCTTCCATCCATCACCCGAAAACACACTCTTTCAGTTGCTTGCCTTAACCCGAAGCACAAAGAATCCAACCCCACCTGACAACTCTCTCTCTCTCTCTCTAGTATTCTCCAATATTCTGACGGTAAAGGTCTTTTAGGGGTTCTCAACAAATCTGAGTGGTGGTCGGGAAGGGACTAGTCGCTGATTGCTTGTTGCTTGGGTTGGTCGGCGTTGCTGCTGCTCCTCTAAAGGTAATTTATGGCAATGGATGCGCTCTTTTTCTTTTTTCCTTTCTTTCTTTTACCTTTTTATTTATTGGAGAAGGAAGAACAAATCTCAGCGTCTTTTTCTTTCTTCTCCTCATTTAAAGATCGAATCTTTTCTTGGCTTGGATCAGTCTTTTGTTGTTCGCGTTTTCTTGTGAAGAGTCTAGTTTCTGTATGTTGGTTTACCCCCCGTCGGCCTGCCCTGGTTGAAATATAATCCGCGGATGGATGGAAGAAGAGAGTTTTTGTCGACTTGTGCAGTTCATGTAAGGGAAAAGGTCGTTTCTTTTTCTCTGTTTGATTTGTTTTCTGGAGGTTTGGGTTTGTAAGTGCAGGTGGTCGTCCTGGTGGGTGTCTGCTGAGAACTCCTACTACTTCATTCCGTTGAGCTGGTCGATATCAGAAGTAGGTCGGATGGAATTTCGAGATTTAGATGAGCTAAACTTCTCTAACGGCAAAAGTGTCCCTTCTACTACTTCAAGAATCGATAGTATGCGAAGTGAAAAGATGATATATTTTTGGCGTCCGATGAGTTAAATGCTAAACAACTTAAACTCCTCTGTTGATGTAGCATTAGAACTTTAGTCGATTAATTTGGGTCAATATGGAAAAATAGACCTCTCTATCCGTATCTTGGGTCTTCTAAGTTAGTGTAAATTAAGAAAGACCAACTTCCTTATTGCTACCTGAATGTTTCCTAGATTTAAGCAGAAGTTGAGCAAAAATCCTATTAAGGATACCAAAACGGAAACTGCTTTAAAGACCCATATGATTTTGATTGACCAATTTAGGGTCTAATTTTCTTATGCTTTCCCCCATTTCCGAGTGCTTGGTCAAGCACTAGAGCTCTAAAGTTCGTCTAAACCAACTATTATATGTGGCCTAGTTGTTCCATTGATCTTGATCAACTATTTCCAAGACTTGTGTCATTTAAACATGGATTTGCATTTCAGCTTGATAAACTCAGCAAGGAAAAAGATCATGAAATGAGAAGTCCTTGGATCATTGATCATTAAATTTGATCATCTGCTTCTTGTAATTATTTAATTATTTTGGCCTCTTGATTGGATCTATGCAAATAATATTTTTCAATCGCTAGACACCAAGATATTTGATATAGTATTGAATTAATTATTTTTGTTTTCTCTATGTAAGATTCCTGTGCTCCCTATCACAGTTTGACTACAATGATCTTGTCTGCTTTGTTGTTAAAAGTCACTGTTGATGCTGTTTTTGCCACCTTAAATGTTCTTCTTTCTACTTGTCACAGATTTGAACACATTTGGTCATCTAAAATTATCACCAACGAAGACAATAAGATTAACATGATGTTATTTATAATGCAAGTTCATTAAATTGGAAGCCACATGGTTTCGACAACTGATCACCAAAAGTTTTGAAGTGATTTGATGGGGTCAGCAGCTCAAACCTAAACAAAATATGACTCAGTAGCAAAAAAAAACTATCTCTATATCACATTAAGAGTTTCTTGAAACTATAGTGCAAGTAAGTTTTCATAGGCCGATAATTATGCTGTTCTAGGTTTAGCTAACTTATCTATGATTCTGGATATGCCCCTTAAAATTTTAAATGTTAATCATGGAAGATCTTTGTATTGGCAACTTTTTCTCTACATCATTTTGTCTCATCTCTATGAAAGATTGCTTTCTTTTTTTGTTTCTATTTATGCTAAGATTTATGATTACATAATACTACTATCTGATCTCTTGCAGGGTCGATACATAGAGTCGAATCACTATTCTATAAGCGACAATTATGGCTACACTTACTGACATAGGGCTTGCTGCAGCCATCAACATACTTGTTGCCATTGCATTCTTAGTAGCATTTGCTATACTAAGACTTCAACCAATAAATGACAGAGTTTACTTTCCAAAGTGGTATCTTAAACGTGTAAGAAGCAGTCCAACATGCTCAGGGGCATTTGTCCGCAAGTTTGTGAACTTAAATTTGAGTTCATATTTGAGATTTCTGGGATGGATGCCAGCTGCTCTCAGGATGCCAGAGCCAGAGCTGATAAACCATGCAGGACTTGATTCTGTTGTATATTTACGCATATACTTGATAGGGTATTCTACTTGTCTTTCATTAATCTATTCTTCTTCTTTTTCTCTTTTATGTATGTACTGCATTCATGAATTTGTTTATTTTGCATCTTAGTTGGTGTAAGAGGGCAATGTGGAGTCTGAATAAATTATCCTTGACAAACACTGGTAATGCTACTTGGTAAATGATGTTACCTAGAATTAGATGAAAGGGTGGTGATATATGCTAAATTATTTTATTTATTTAAGGCTAATTCTTTACTTCTCTATCTGTGCAACTCTATCCTCTATAAGCAGGAACTTGATCATCTAATTTAGAATTTGGGCAATCATCTAACAAGACATAGAAAGAAGCTGAAGCTTCGAGTAGTTGTCTGCTTGATCTGATTGGGATGTGTATGCTTCTTATGGTTAGGATTTTTAAAACTTTTTGCAATGCTCCTGGTGAAATTGATAGACTTGAGTTTGCATTTAGATAATATAGTGGGAGAGAAAAGATAAAACAGTGCAAAAAGTTTAAAAGAACAAAATGGTGATAAAAAGATTAACAATAAAAAATGGAGAGCTTTCTACAAAACTGGGATTAGTTTCACCATTCACCTTCCTTTCAAACTTGATATTTCAATGTATAGACATGTCACTAAGTGGCAACAATTAAGAAGTTTTTGCTTATATCGGAAAAACGAGTTGTGGTGCTTCATGTTTGACATAATGCATGGTTAATTGTTCTCCATCTAGTGGTAACTTTGCATCTTAATTTTCTTGAACTTTCTTTTGTATTGGGATTAGTTGTTCAGTTATGTTCCCTAAGAATTATCAAATTATTTTTTATCTACAAATAATTGATCTCTTGGATTTGCTTTTTCTACTAGACTTAAAATCTTCGTTCCAATGGCAATCCTAGCATTTGCAGTCTTGGTGCCAATCAACTGGACAAACACTGATACCTTGAAAAATTCTGAAGTGGAGTTCAGTAACATAGACAAACTTTCTATTTCAAATATTCCTTTGAGTTCACAGAGGTAAGCTGTCACAATTTTAATATTATTTATAACTATGCCGCCTACTTGTTGAACGAATTACTAGTTTCTGCTTATCCCCTTTCTTATAATACTAGTTGTAAAGTTGCTGAAACTTGACCTATTTTGAGATCATGTTTATCAATCATTTTTAAATATGGTTGAAACTTGGAAACTAATTTGACAGTTGGGTATATACCACTGTTTGGTGATTGGTATGCTCTTGCTATTTGCTTCTTGGTTTCTGTTATATCTCCACCTAACCAAAGAGTCATTGTCATAATGAAAATAAGTCATTTTCATCATATGCTTAAGAAAGATAGTTACTTAAAGATGATACTTCTGATGGTAAGCGCATAATTTTTAAATAGATTTTAACTTCTTTATTGGAAACTATGTCTTTTTTTTTATTTATGACCACTAAACTTGTTTGAATCAGTAGATTGTGGTACCATTAGATATCTGGATTTGATGTTCAAATATTACTTCACAGGACTTCAATTCTTTGTGTGCTGCTATCTTTACATGTATTCTTGCAGAATCTGCATGTTTCTCTGTTTTTTGGGTGTGATGTAGCACACAAGTGAATAATGTAACAATGCATAATTCTCTTCTGATGCTCCTAGATGATGCTTTCTTCTCAGTTATTTTCTGGTGAGATTCTGGTTTTTCATTTAAATTTAAAGATATTTTCGTTTATTTTTTCTCATTATATTTTTTCATTTTAAATTGAAACCAAATTATAAAATTTAATTCAATGATGAAGTTGAAATTTTATCATATTTGAGCCTAAAATGATTTGTTTTACCTATCAAAGTTGAACATTGCTGGTAGATTTATTTACGTTCAAGGTTCATCGTACCGTGGTATATTGCCGAGTATGGGCTGTATGTGCCAGTCCGATAGGGGACCGGTATGAATGGTATATACCAGTTTGTCGGTATGCCCTATCATATTGTGGTATGTTGGTGCGGTTCAGTATTTACCTTCCCGATGAGCGGTTAATACATCGGTACGGACTGGTAAGACGAACCATGTTTATGACCTTTGGTTACATATGTTTCTACACACGGGATGCATTTTTAAAATTTCTCTTACCTTGTGTGGTTCTCTTAGTCATTTCTACATTTTATTTTGTTCATTGAATCAGCCAATTGTTGTAGGTTTTGCACCCTGTTGAAAAACAATGTTTACGAGTGTATAACTGTTTCTTTTTATTGTAGGTTCTGGGCTCATTTAGTTATGGCATATATCTTTACCTCTTGGACATGCTATGTCTTGTTTAAGGAGTACGAAATTGTTGCATCAATGAGGTTGCATTTTCTTGCATCTGAGAAACGCCGTCCTGATCAGTTTACAGTAAGCTTAATTTTAGTCTTTTTAAAATGATGTTGAGAGAAATCTTACCAAAAGTTTGTTTGATGTCATGTTTGTGAATTTGGAAAAAAGCTGCTAGAACTTTCTTCTTTTCCTCAATGCAAATATGGAATGAATCTAATTTCTTATGTTCACTATGCCCACAGCAATCTAAATATCCTAGATGAACGTGAACAATTTTTATGTATGCAATTTTATATTTATTTGCTGAAAAATTAAATAATTATATGTTTGGACTATGGAGTTCAAGAATGATGTTTTACATTTATATAAAATTAGGAGAAAAATGGAAAGTTTATATTGTAGCCTCATTTGTTGATCTTTATATGCAAAAAGAAGACAATTCGTTATCTGTTGACAACTCTTTTACCATGGTTTGGTGTATGAAAATGTGTTGCCTCTATTGGGCTGGATGTATCTGTTCAACTAGGAATCACCATGGGGACTGCTTGATTTTGGGGAACACCACAAGTTTCCGACCATGTGGGCTAGTTTTGGTTTAAACCAATTGAAGGGATTCTATCTAGTATTAGTCAAAGTCAATCAAAATATTTAGAGATCTCCAACTCAAATTTCTATGTTCTAATTGCTAATCATGAATTCCACTCATATGACACCCCTCTTTCTCTCTTACCTTTTGCCTTTACCTCCTTCCCACTAATGTTACATTATGTTGAATATATTTGGCCACAACTTGTAACTCAATGATTGGTGGTCTTGACATTTTCCTACCAGTTCAGTACTGGAATGTGTGCTGAAGGTACCAACATGCATCAGTTTGACCTGGAAAAGTGTGAAGTTTAGGGCTGAAACACACATTTAATAATAGAGGCATTTCCACTATTGGAGATGAATTTGATTTGAAATATACAAATCATAGTGGCATTAGGATGTAATTTTAGGACGACCAACACACTGCACTCCTCAATGGCTTAGTAGGAAGGTTTAATGTTTGATTGTACACTTATTTATCAATATAGTTTCCTTCATAGTAGGAGTGTGTAATTGTATTTGTACGTTTGTATATATAGAAAAATAATGCATATTTAAAACTATATACAATTATGAATAGCCTCATTCTTATATATTATAGTAGGTAACATTAAATAAATAAAGAGATGATCTGATTGTCCTTTACTCCTTATCTCTGCTGATTTGTGTCAGCTAAATAATTTTTTATTCATTTCAGGTCCTTGTTAGAAATGTGCCACCTGACCCCGATGAATCAGTCAGCGAGCTTGTTGAACACTTTTTCCTTGTCAATCATCGGGATCACTATTTAACTCATCAGGTTCTTATTCTGCTGTGACCTCATGATTTATAGTTTAATGACAGTTGAATTTTGAAAGACTGATGTTAATACTTAATAGATCCCTAGTTAGTTTATAGTTTTAATGCTTATGGATCTTGTGTGCTGATATATTCTGATTGGTTGTGATCTTATGCAATGCTTAACCTTTATATTCTTTTCATGAGTCTCATAAAAATATTGTGGTGGTATTTATAGTCTGTATGGTTTTCGTTACCTAATTGTGTTAAATTGGTCATTGATGATGAAAGAAAACACTAGATGCAAAGACTTCATTGCAGTTGAAAATAGAACATGCAACTGAAGGCTTTGAATCCAGTGCAGAGAAAGAAACTGTTTGAGCTGTTGTCTATCTGAATTGCCCATCAACATGATTTGAAAATAGGATGTAACTGAAGGCTTTGAATCCAGTACCGAGAAAGAAACTGTTTGTACTGTTGTCTTATCTGAATTGCCCGTCACCATGATGATTTGACGGAACCTCACTGGAATAGTGAGAAGAGAGTGTGCTTTTCTTTTACCATGACGATAATTGAAAGTTTTATGTTCAAATTAGGGAATGTTATAACAGCTTAGTAAAATGACTGATGAATGTATGACTTGAAATTGAAAATATTAATGATGGAAATTAGTTTCACATGCCTAAATGCTGATCTAGGATAGATCTTGTTTGAGTCTTCATGCATTAACTAATATTTTTTTACCATTTCTTAGTCATTTCACAGATATATTTTCATCTTAAGGTTGCATGATATTTAGAATCAAGTAGGTTTAACATTGTGATTTAAGTGTAAATAAGATTCAATTAGAGTGATATTAGGTAATTTCATGGTTCGCCTTATTGATCCATATTGGTCTACCAACCATCGGTACAGTACGTACTGAGTCGTATCGAGCATACTGACACATGGTACATGGAGGCGTATCAATATACCGCTCGTACCGATCTCCTATCGGACCGGTATGTACCGCCCATACTAAGCGGTATGTTATGGTATAACGAACCTTGAGTAATTTTATTTTATTTTTCTTTCTTACATTGTATAAACATAACCTAAATTAATAATAAGATGCCAGACAAGACAAATTTGGTGGCTGATTCAGTTGGCAACCAAAATTTGTGCTATATAAGTCAAATTTTTTTAGTTTGCATTTTGATTTGCACGAAGCTAACATTATGAATAAATGGAGAATATGGGATGGCTTTATGAGGATGAAATTGCTGGATGGTTGATAGAGCAAAGAACAAGTATATCTTCCCCAACAAAGCCTCTGCACCTCATGATTTAATAAGAGCACATTTTTGGTGATTTTACTTTCTGGAGAATCGATGAGCTAATGCAATGTCTGCCTAGTTTTTATTTCTTTCGTGTCCGATATAAGCAGCCCTGTAAATTGTAGTTTCGTCTTCTTCTATCAGAACTTATCAAACTAACTTTTTCATTCTCTTAAGTGTCTCAACCTATTCTTTACTCTCCGAAAGAAGGAAGAAACTAGTTCCCAACCTATTCTTTACTCTCCGAAAGAAGGAAGAAACTAGTTCCGGCCTATTCTTTGCTTAAAGAAAAAAAAAAGAAAAAAAAAACAACAATAACTAATAAGAATGTTAAATATTAGGACCCATGTCACATGACTCTTCATACTAACCCAAGTAATGTAGGTGCAAGGAGACCCCCATTAATCTCACACCACAATGACACATTATGATTGTCTAGTTGACTTGTTAATATATATGGTCATGATATTTATCGTACTTGTTAATAATATATTCATGTAGAGGATAAAGATTGAAAGAGGACTAAAGAATAATTCATTTTGCTTAGGATTGAAAGAATGTGCTGATATATATTGAGTTTGACCAATAATTTAATAGCTCAAGCTTTTGGGTTGGATTATTGTCCACTCTCATGTGTGTTAGCCCTGCCTCAAATTCATTGATTTAAATTCTCCATTTGGTATCAAAGCCATAAGGTCCACAATAGTTAGCTTTGATTAGTTTGACGTAAACCATCCAATTTAAAATCTCAACAATACTATCAACTCAAAAGATGTTTTCTTATTCGCCTAGCATGCTTGAATGTATCAACCATATTGTGTACATGCAGTCCAATCCAAGAGGAAGCCTACACTAGTGCAGTACATGATGTGGCAGTCCTTGGATTTCATGATGAATGGTGATATTGTTTGTATCATTATTGGAATCAAGTATCTTTCATGGAAAACTAAGTGGATATGGATTATGGACAACCTCTTGGCAAGTGGTTTCCAATAATGTTGATGTGATGGTTCGTGAGAAAAGTTGATATGCAGTTTTCAGAAGTTCCTGTAATAGGAATCTGTTCCATGCATGTCTGCACACTCGCTTTTAGATACTGGTGATATTGTTTGGATCATTGTTGGAATCAAGTATCTTTCATGGCAAACTTAATGGATATGGATTATGGACAACCTATTGGCAATGCTGATGTGATGGTTTGTGAGAAGCTGATTTGCAGTTTTCAACTTGTCCCACCATAACTTTGCAAGAAGTTCCTGTAATAGGAATCTGTTCCATGCATGTCTGAACACTCAATTTTTCTTGTGTTACAATTCTCTTTTAGATAATGATCAGGTTTAAAGGTGATAAAGCTTTTTCTCATGTACATAATCCTTGGATGTCCTGATGAATAGTGATATCGTTTGGATCATTATTGGAATCAAAGTATCTTTTGTGGCAAATTATGTGGATATGGAATATGGACTACCTATTGACAAGTTGTTTGTAATAGTGTTGATTAGTGATTTAAAAAGACGTTCGGGCGAGGCGAGGTGAGGCCCGAGCACCTCATATTAGGGCTTGGTGGCGTGCTTCAATAAGGCGTCACCTGGGCGCTCGCTTGAGCCTAGGGCCAAGCGCTTCGAGCAAGCGCCCGGTTGATATAAGACAACCAGGTTCGGTTAAATGTGCGTTAGTTGGTTCGATCAAATCAACTAACGCACGTAGTTACCTCAAAACCTACGCGCGACCCTGACTCCCAACCCTAGTGTGCGCTTTCTCCCTCTGCCTCCGTTACCAATGATTTCTCCCTCTGTGTCCGCTGTCGACGATTTCTCCCTCTGCGTTCGCCGTCGACGATTTCTCCCTCTGTCTCTGTCGCTGACGATTTCTCCCGTTGCCTCCAAGTCTTCCTTTGTCACTGACTGAGTCTCCTCAGCTTCCGCCGCTGTCCGTTGTCTGCCGCTGCCTGCTGCTGTCTATGACTCCGCTATCATTACTTGCTACTGTCCGCGACTCCGCTATCGCTATTGCTATCCACTACTCCATTGTCGCTGCCACGGTTGTCGTCCGCTGCTTCTCTTATGAGTTCTCACTTCTCACTATCGGTTTCACTAAGTGATATTTTTTTATCCCTTTTAACAGTTATACTCTTCCCTTCTAACTGTTGTTAACAGTAAATAATATACTGTTAACAGTACATTATTAATTACTATACAAAATAATTTTTATTTATTAGATTAATAATATGATATATTTTTTATATTTTAATATTTTAGAGCCCCTCGTTTTGCTCGGGCGATCGCCTAGCGCCCGGGCGTTTTGGGACATTGGCATCTAGCGCTTTTTAAATCACTGGTGTTGATGTACTGGTCTGTGAGAAAAGTTTGATTTTCAGTTTTCAAATTGTTCCACCAAAATTTTTCAAGAAACCTATAATAGGAATCTGTTCCATGCATATCTGGGCACTTGCTTTTTTCATATGTTACAAGTATCTTTTAGATATGATCAATCAGGTTTTAAGGACATCTCTGCTTAAAGGATCAAAATATTATTTACTAGTCTCGGTATGAGCTATGAGGGGTGCTTTAAAGACTTCCTCTCATGGGAGGATGCAGGGAAATAATAGAATGACTGGCAATTCTATGTCTAGTGTTCTAGAATAATTGTCAATACTGATTGATCACTGGTCAATTGCAGTTTTTGTTTGGGATGATTTCAGATCTAGCTGATATAGTTTTTCTAGTGTTTGTAAAAATGTCCATGCATGTATGCATATGTAACCATGTGCATTTTTTAGGAACTTTGATATGCAATTTATTGACGGTAACAGCCATATGATGTTATTTCTTACATTTTCAAGTAGTTATACTTTTGCTTGTTTAGCTCTTAGGAATTTTTTCTTGATTGCTATGAATGCTCATTTATAGAATGAAGCCTATTTCCTCAATTTGATAATACTTTTTTTCTACAATATGTTTTTGTCTGATATATTTTTTTTGTACAATTAAGAATTAATCATAAATAGGCTGTTGAATATTTAAAATTATTGATATTACATTCATGAGGAGAGTGCTTGTTTTCAATTATAGATTTGACTTCTATTACCAAAAAGATAATACCAACATTTTAAATCGCTGCATAATACTGGCTTTGGTAAGTAGTTCGATTAGTATAGTTCTAGGTTATCAAACAGTACCATTTGATATCACCAAAAGAAATTGATAAAAAATAAATATTGACTGGTACCTACTGAATGCTGTGGTCAGACTAGTAATTACCAATTGAAACACAAATCTGAGGGGTATTTGAAACCTTGGAGAATATACTTGTATTTTTGCTTTCTTTTAAGAATGCTTATAGATGGCAATATGTAACATGTGTAACCGGGATTGTAGTTGTTTTCATGCATGTATTTTTGCAGCATTTAATATGCATTTTCGTATGTTATAACAAACATATGTTTTGTAGGTTGTCTATAATGCAAACAAACTTTCTAAGCTGGTAAAAAAGAAGAAGCAGATGCAGAATTGGCATGATTATTATCAACTAAAATATGATAAGGATCCATCTAAAAGGCCTGCAGTAAAGGTTATTTTTTCAGTTTATATCTTTCTCTTTGTTTTTTGATTTCTTCAAATGATCTTCACTTTTATCTATATTGTGACTTCTTACCATGTGTTCTCTAGAAATCTCATAATAGGTTTCTTTGTTTTAACAGACTGGTTTTCTTGGACTCTGTGGTGAAAAGGTGGATGCTATTGACTTTTACAAATCTAAGATTGACGAGCTCTCTAAAAAAGTATGTGTTACTTATTGATATGATGGCCATTTCCAATTTACCACTTGCAATAAATCATATGCTAAATTAAAGCATTTTCTTGTTTTTAAAAAGTTATAGTTGCTTGTGACTTAGGATTTACTTTCTTTTGTGCTCTAACTTGGGTTTTAATATATATGTAGGTTCATAGTTAAATTTTCAGCAGATTCATCCAATTTGTACCTCATGTATATGTTGACATGGAACAACCTTCTTTCTATTCAATTAGGATAAATTCTTCTTATTCTACTTAAAAACGAGTATGATCCTACTAGATTAGGAGAAGTCAACCTGGTTACTTCTCTCTATTCAATTAGGATAAATTCTTCTTATTCTACTTAAAAACGAGTATGATCCTACTAGATTAGGAGAAGTCAACCTGGTTACTTCTCTCTATTCAATTAGGATAAATTCTTCTTATTCTACTTAAAAACGAGTATGATCCTACTAGATTAGGAGAAGGATCTTCTTCTCCTGGTAGGATCATAGCAGGAGACTCCCTTAGATCAAGAGGGTTACTTAAATCTCACTCAGGTCTTGACTTATGCCTTGACTCAAGTTCAATCCAGTTGAATCATTTCTCTATTATAGTTTTGAGTTTGGACATCGGAGACCAGTGGTTGGCCCACTCAAGTGCTGTGTGAATCCAATAAATATCAGGGCTGGTCCTTTTAGGATTTTTTGTCTCTTGCTTCTGTGAAATCATTTCTTTATTTTAGATCACTAAAATTTTGCATCATAACAATGATATTTGTAGTTCGATATTTGCTGTCTTGTTTAATGCCTTCTATTCAAACAAAGAATGCAATTCTTCTAGGAAATTGTAATCTTCAAATGACCATATGCTGATAGTCCGAGCAGTTATGTAAAGGCCTAGAATATGGTTTCTTCTAGGTTGATGTAGACTGACCCAGAAGATGACATCTTTTAGAGAGTTGCAGAAACGCTTGGAATATCATCTTCCTAGCTTGTAACCTAAAAACGTCAAATCAATCTAACAAATGTAAAAATTATTTCTCACCTCCTCTTCGATTTTAGATTATCCCATTTGATAATATATCTTTTTTCCATTATTTTGTATCATCGATGATGAAAGATGCTCCAGTGATTAGGAGAAGAAAAAGAAGGATAAGAAGGGGAAGAAGTAGAAGAAAAAGGGGTTGTCTGGAACGAGTTCAAAGAGTATATTGAAATTAAGTGATAAGTTGAGGCATTTATATCCATTTGCAGAAGGGTCTCTTTGGAATATTAAAAGTTCTTAAGATGAGATTGTAAATAGCAAAAAAGGGGTTGCCAATAGAAATCTTCTTTGTTTTATCTTGGGAGCTAAAGTTTTTCATCTTATCAAGTTTTTATTTATTTGTATATTTGTGAAATCTTACCTATGCACACCAACCGAGTTGGTCCTGTGATGGTTCCCCTCTTAATCTTGAGGAAGTTCTTGGTTCAAATTTTCACTAGGTGGTGCCAAGTAATTGAACAAGATACTCATAGTGGAGAGTGTGCTTGGTAGCTCAAGTAGCTTACATTCTTTATTGCAGCTGTATCTCATGCTCAAGAAGTGACGAATTCATAAAATGTAGACAAAGGACCATGGACACTATATGTACGAGATCTTACACAGCTTTTTGGAAGTAGTAAAACCTAAAGTATCCTAGCTAATAAGAAGAAATATTTAATATTAAAATCTCATATAGGTTCCAAATACGTCTGGAAGCTAGAAAGAACTTATTTAAGATAGTAAATTTTCTTCTAGGCCATCGAGAAGGTTAAATTGATGAACAAAAAGAAAAAAATCTTTTTCTGGAGTTGACGCTCATGGAAACTTTTATTTTAGTTCAAAGTACATTGAATCTTTATTGGCCTTTAATATGATTATTGTTATTATTATTTGATCCATCCTTAAAGAAGCAATTGCTGTCACAATGCATCATTTTGCTGATGCTTGAAAGAACTCTCTTGATGTTCCTTGCCCTGTTAGAGTAATTTTATGTTTGGCAAGTAGACTTTTTATGTCAACATCTTGAGATGACTTGATTATTGGTGAGGTGCATTATTAATTTTCTTCATGAATCTTGCAAGGCCTATCGTATTGCTTTAGAATTATTTATATAAAGTAACCTATTCCTCAAAATCACTCTTGCATATGTCAATTAAATTTAGCTTTATAATCACATTACTAGTTATATTTCCTGTGACGATTGTGTCAATTTGTTACATTATTTTATACCATCTTATGGATTCTTAGGGTTGGCGATGGTATATGAAATTCTTGTTCAATTCCGGGTGCCATTTGAATTTTTTAGTTTGGACTTTTCTTGCTTTGAAGAAAAAAATGTTCCATACTAAACTAAGTCTGCTCTTTTATGGATAAAATTACTTTAGGAGACTACAGAACAAGAAATGATAAAAAAGGATCCAAAGTCCATTATGCCAGCTGCATTTGTTTCCTTTAGGACACGGTGGGGGGCAGCTGTATGTGCTCAAACACAACAAACTAGAAACCCAACTTTATGGTTGACTGAGTGGGCTCCAGAACCTCGGGATGTGTATTGGCAGAATTTAGCTATTCCATTTGTTTCCCTCACAGTCAGACGGTTGATTATAGCAGTTGCCTTCTTCTTTCTTACCTTCTTCTTTATGATTCCAATCGCATTTGTACAATCTCTTGCTAACATCGAGGGAATCGAGAAGGTTGTTCCATTTTTGAAGCCCGTAATTGAAGTGTAAGTTTTGTAATTTGTACTATTGATTTCTTTTGTTTATTTGTCTTTTGTTTCTTGCAGTGTGAAATTATTCTACTGAAGTTTCCTTTATCTTGAAAATTCTCACATCTAGTTTTCTATATATTTCTTACTTGTACCTAATTGTTGATAACTTGATATGACTTGTTGCTAGCTTATGATAGCTAGTTTTTCAGTACAAGTAATTATAAATATGATCCCAATGATATTTTTCTTTTTACTTTTGAAACTTCTACATAAAACCATGTTTTGAGAAGAATATGTTATGCTCATAAGTGTATCTTAAGCCATAACATATTGGGTAGAAACCATGTTTTGTAAGGATAGGTTATGGTTGTAAGCCATTAATTCAGGCTTACCTATATGGTTGATCATAAGTGTCATAAATCATCAGAGACTTGGAGTACCAATAGGATATTATCAACTTATTTTCAGAAAACAACCTCTTTAAAGAAGGCTTTCTTAAGGTAACCATCTTGTGCTTGTGAAAGCATAAGGAGAAGAACAAGGTCTTCATGCCAACCATTATGTAACCATCATCTGTATCTCTGGAATCCAATTTAGATCGAAGAAAAAGTAACATACTCATTTCCAAAAGCCGTTTGAACCACAGATTTTCTTTGACATTTGGGGTTGGGCTAGTGACCATGAGTGTGGCAAATTCCATGCTGATAGGTGGTGGCACGCATATGGAAACACTCAGAACATCCAAACATGCTATCACAACTAGTGTTAACATAACTAGGATGCATCATATTATTCATTTATATGTTCATTTCTTAGGAAAGACTTGAAGTAGATCTAACTAAATTTACCTATTCCTAAACATATTGAACAAAGTAAAACAGACTTGGAGAGAAATGGAAAAGAAACGGACTAAATTTACCTCTAGTTTTATGTTAGGAAAAAGAAGTGGAAAAGATAAATGTCAATTTATTTCTTTCCATTGTTCGATGTTTTTCTTCTTTAACTCATTTGGCATTTGGTATTGATGGAAGTTGATAGTGACTACAGCAGCAGATAGCTATGACATAGTGTGCAAAATAAAAAAGGTGCTTCAGTCACTGCTCTTTAGTTTGAGCAATAATCTTATACCCTAGTAGTCACATAATGAATGTGCCCTGATTACAGCAGGAGATAGCTATGGCATAGTATGCAAAGGAAAAAAGGTGCTTCAATCACTGCTCTTCAGTTTGAGGCTTTGAGATATAATATAAAACCCTGATAGTTCCATAACAGTGGGCTATGATATATATGGTATATAAGTCACTTCTTGACTTTGTAAGGGAAACTTGTCAGTCCTAGTCCTATGACTCATTTGTATTAGTATGTCATGTGAAAGCCAAAAAAGAGTTTGTTAAGCCATATGAAATGCCTTTACTGTGAAGGCACCAGGGATTTGAGCAGGTGACGTTGTGATACCTTAATGTTCCCACATAAAAAAGGATTTGTATGTTAACTTGAGTACCTAGACTCAAGGATTCAATCCTGGGTGTTGGGATTGTATCTAAGGCTGCTTAAGCCAGTTCAATGATACTGTACTGAGACCTAACAACATTTTGTTTGGTAGCCATTGTCATAACAAAGTGCACGTATCCCATTAAAGATATATATTGATCATGAACATTTGTCCTTGTCATCTACAAATATTTAAGGTAACCTAAAGGGAATAAGACCACTGTTATTGGTGGTGGAAGAAGAAATGGGAGAGAAGATGTTGTGGCTGATCGGTTATAGCAGCATTCTATCGTCAAATTGTGTACCGTGATATTCTGGATTACATAGGGCCTTAATTCATTATCACCAGGAATTTAAAAGGTTATTCTACAGATTTGGGCTAGGCATGTCTTGGTCTGTGCAACATAAATTAGATAATATAATTTAATCTCAAACCAGCAATATGAGCCTCTAAAATTTTTCATTTGTTCATATCAGTACCTGCTTGTCCTTTGATGAAGCTTTTCTAGATTTATGTTGTAGTTGAAAAGTAATCATCATGAATATGTATCACCTAATATAAATATTACATTGTGTCATAGAATTGCCTAAACATCCTTTCTAGTTATTCCAAAAGAACTTTCAGTTTTATTATATTACAAAAATTTTGGGGATTTGTGATATTTTGAACATTTTCTTTTTTACTGACAAGCAATCATAATTTTACAGGGGAACTATCAAATCATTCATCCAAGGTTTTCTTCCAGGAATTGCTCTGAAGATCTTTCTTATATTGCTCCCTACAATATTGATGCTTATGTCGAAGTTTGAAGGATTTACATCCTTGTCAGCATTGGAGAGAAGATCTGCATCTAAATATTACCTCTTTTTACTTGTAAATGTATTTCTTGGGAGCATCATTACCGGAACAGCATTCCAGCAGCTAAATAGGTTTATTCACCAGTCAGCGAATGAGTATGTTTTGCAACTTATCCTCATATCTGAAAATTACTAAATAATTAATTTGGTTTTTATAACCTATGCGCTTTACAAGATTTGGATACCAATAATTTGAAAATGAATGTGCATCATGGTTGATACATTCATTAGCTCAGATATACCAACAAGTGAATGGATTTCACTCATCCATCTTTGCGAACAGGACATCCTATGCATGAATCTTAATGCATATTTTGGTCAGAATTCAGAAAGACTTTAGCTTCAAAGCTTTTGAAACTAATATGCCTTGTTGTGTGTGTATATATATAAAGATATTTACCTTCAAATATAAGTTTATATAATGTATCTATACACACATTGTTCAATCAAGCGTTTCTTTGTAGTTATATTTCATATACCAGCATCCTATAAAATATTTCCTACTATTTTGTTAGTAAACCTAATGAAATATTCTAATCACTTGATAAAATGTTCTGCCCATGCTAAGAACTATTTGTGGTTAGGTCTGGAATATGTTCTTAAATACAGACTAAATAGAGTTGTCTCTTAGTTTAATAACTAAGTCAGGTGTTTTTCTCAAGTAAATTTTTTCACAAGGTATTTATTGGTATACTGAAAGAAGTTTCAAATAGGTACGATTTGATGGGGACCAATTCTTTTAAGTTTAGGTGAATTATTCCAGGGTTGTGCCGAAAAGTATGTATAAATTGATACTGAGATTGCAAACAAAATTCTTTAATCTTAAAGAAAGAAACAAACAGAACGCAAGCCATAGTTCTAAATATTGTGGTATACTGGCTGTACTAACCCAATTATGTACTTGTCTATTGGCCTAAATTTTACTGGCTAGTTCCAATATTTCAAGCAATTTTAGTACTCCTTTTATTGATGTACCAACTCATACCATAGTATCTCAACCAATATGTACTAGTTCAAGAAGAATCTGGGCAAGGGTACTGAAATCAGTATATAAAACTTTGCTGCCGACTGCAATGATGGAAATAAAGTCACTCTTTAAGTCATTTAATAGGTAAATTATTTAGGATGAGAAAATGGTATTTGTACCTTTGGATTTGCCTCAAGAGAGGAAAAAGATAATTTGATATATGTTGGAAATGTGTTTTATAAATTAGAATAAAAATAATGTGGAATAGCATGGCAGCTCTTAGTTTGACTTGTGGTATGGTTAACAGTGCCCATTGGTGGAAAATGATCTGTGTAGCCAACACAAGATGGTCGGACTAGTACCCATCTTTTGTGCATCACGGAATTGAAGGCCTGTCCTTATACACAAAATTTCTCATTACATATTCTTTCCTTCTTATTCATATTTTTTTCCCTCATTTTGTTATTATTCACACACTTGTGTTCAAGGTTCACCTTACCAGTTTGAGCTAGTGTGTCGATCGGCTAGCGGCACGACATGTACTCACGTGTATCGATACACTGGTAAGTATCAGTATTTCAGAGAGGAAGAAAAAAGGGAGAAGAGAAAGGGATGGCAGAGGAAGGAGGAAGAAAGAGGGAAGAAGAGGAAGTGGTGGAGGAGGAAAGAGGAGGAAGAGGAAGAGAAGAGACCTTACCTGAGACGTGGCGGTGCACTGAGGTCGCGACAAGCGGAAGTCACTGTTGATCACAGCATTAGAGGTGATGCTCACGAGGCGGCGCTCGCGTGAGAATTGAGAAAGTAGGGTTTCCCACTTCCCTTGTATACGGTGGATTGGATTAGGGTGGGTCCACGTACCGGTCACCGCTTGGGCCGGTATGTGCTGCCTGTTTTGTACTGGTCTGGGCGAAATGGTGAACATAGCTTGTGTTAACATAGCACTAGGGCAACAACTACCATGCTATTTAGGTCCTTAGCTACTTCTATTTTGACCTCTTGAAACTAGTTATTCTCCTCTTCCAATCTATGATATGATAGTTGTTTTGAACAATCATCTTCTAGTGACATTGGAGCTCTTTATTCACCATTATATTCAAGCTTTAGGATATCTTGGGGTTTTTCACATTGTATATTACTTTAACAAGTCTCTAGTATCTGGTCAAAAGTTGTCTCCTTAAATCAAGGTCGATTTTGTTACATAGTCATCCATCGTCCTATTCGTTTGTATTATCATAATTTTAAGTTTTATGACATCTTGGGTTTTTCACATTGTGTAGGTCTTTAACAAGTAGCTAATATTTGGTCTGCAATTATAATACTTAAATCAAAGTTTTGTGTTTTTTTTACATATCCATGATCCTGTTCATTTGTATTATTTATTCATTTATAAATTATTCTTTATTACTAGTATATCTCGACCATTGTCCTGGCTACATCTTATTTATTAGGTGCTTATTTTTCTTCATTTCAACTTTTATTTTATCCATTTGACACCCTAACACTTTTAGATTTTGTTAGTAAATATTTAATGCTTTTGGAAAATCCGATGGCTGGCTTCTTGTGGTAAAACCAAGGATTAAGATTCTGGTCATACTGAACTAACTGAAGTACATTCTGTCCCAAGGATTAACAAACATGGTACAAAGATGTGCCAGTTATCATATTATGGCAGCATATAAAAACAAGTCAGGTATCTGAAAACAATGCTTGAAATGGCATGATAATAGTAGTACCAGATGAACTGCTGAAAAAGAAGCATCACATGACACCTTTACCATGGGTGAATCACAATATAGATAATGTTTGCTTACCTGCCAGCATATGTAATATAGTCATGGACACAATGACAATGCATGACATGGCAGTATAATCAAGGTATGCAATACCGTACCGTACCGGTGTTTCGAGGTTGACTTGGTACGATATGGTACCGTGTACCGAGCAGTACACCAGGGCGTATCGAGCGGTACACCTAATTTTAAATATTTCTTTCTCTCTACTGTAGCACATTAGCGGTCCGCGTACCGGTATACCATCGGACCGGTATGTACCGCCCGTACCGGGCGGTACCATTCGAAATTGCATACCATGAGTATAATAATACCTGATTAATGACCTACTGGAAAGGGCATCATAAACCTTAATTGAGATGAATCACAACATAGGTAGTGTTCCAGACTTCCAGTTACCAGATTGTTTCTCTTTCTGGTAATTACACATTTGTCTTGTGCTTTATTCCTAGACTTCTGTTCCAGAAAAATTAGAAATTTGACATTAAATAAGAGTTCTTACCTCTTATGAAAATTGACTTGTTGATATGAATCTTTGTCTTTTGCTTTATTCCTAGTTTTGAATCTTTCATTGAATTATTCACTCGATCTAACTTCATTTTGTTTATCAAGAAGTCTTCATAATTTAAAACTGTCCTGTTATGTAGAATTCCAAGGACAATAGGTGTATCTATTCCCCAGAAAGCAACATTCTTCATTACCTACATCATGGTTGATGGTTGGGCTGGAATTGCTGGGGAGATCTTAAGACTGAAACCTTTAATAATATATCATTTGAAGAATTTTTTTCTGGTGAAGACTGAGAAAGACAGGGAAGAAGCTATGGATCCTGGAAGTATCGATTTTGCCTCATCTGAACCTAAGATACAGCTCTACTTTCTCCTTGGTCTTGTATATGCAGTGGTCACACCGTTCTTGCTTCCTTTCATAATAATTTTCTTTGCCTTGGCATTTGTTGTCTTTCGTCATCAGGTGAGCAACTCAGTAATCTATGATCCTGCAGACTTAGAGTTGCATTATATTTCATAAAAGGATTTTCTTATATTGATGTACATGCATATTTGATTCAATGTTTAACTACTTTATAGTTGTCTAAAGCTTGGTTATGTGAAGTGTGTTCTTTATTAGCGGTCTTTGTGGTTCCCACAGGACAAGTCCATCATTACTGCAACACGCTAATTACTTAACCCATCACAAGGAGGTACTTGTTTAGCAAACACCTGAAATATTGGGAGAAAACAGGTTGAGCTTAAGAGAGCAAGCCTTTTGTGGGAAAGTAGCAAAATTATTTGAAGGATGGTTCCTAATCTATGAAATTTAACTGCTCTTGTGAATGCTTCTTTGCAGGCTATTTAGGCCAGAAACTCCTGTTTAAAAATGACTGTAAAATTGGACTTCAGAAAGGCAAAATATCATCTTGTTATCACCTGTCATCTAATCATTTTCCTTGTCTATCTGTATTTCTTGTCTTATTCAATATGTAGTCAACTGTTGAAAGAGAACCTCTTTTTCTGTTGTCCTTTCTTTTATGAAAATCCACATGATCAAATAATTAAATTCTCTTCTCATTCCCGTGTTTCTTTTATCTTATTGATTAAACTTGATTGATCTTTTGATGGGAAAAAAGACAAACATGAGTCAGTGAAGCGTTGCTTTTGTTGTTGGTGTGAAAAGTCACCTGTTATGTCTCAGTATCGTGTAACATCTAGTTATTACTCTCTTATTTATTTAATTTTCATTTCTTAAAGCTCTAGTTACAAGGGTGATATATTGAGCTATTAGCAATGGGCCAAGGGTGATATATAGAGCTTATACAAAAAATGATCTTGATCTCTCTCCCTATGGAGTTTGCATGTGAAAGCACAACAAGGAAGATAATTTGCACCTTTTTCGGTTACTTATTTGGTTGGGCCTATTGAAATCAAGTTGCTTTCCTTTTTATTGTCATCTGCTGTGGCTTCATTTATATTTTTCACATTTTTCTGCTTTTTTTCCCTTGATTGTAGCATAGTCTTTGCTGAGTTAGTTCTTATAGCCCAAGTCTCTTGTTTACACAAATTCTATCTTTGTGCTTGATTTTATTCATATATTTTGCCTTGAATCCTGAGAATTTTATCCCTATATCCAGGTCAAATCTTTCCTACTTCAATCCCTAAACCATTCTCGCCTCTTCCCCCCTTGCAAACTTTTCCTGAGGCATAAAGGCCCTAAAATGCCACTTAATAGGACTGCCAGGATTAGAGCACTGCAAACTGCAGTACTTCTTTCACTTTGTGACTGAACCTCAAATCTAAAATAAACATTCCATGATATCTGTAGCTGTTGCATCTGAATACACCACTTTCTCACACATTTCCTTTTCAAATATTACTGTAACCAGTCCTCTACGTTCCTGCTAAATCCCTTGTCTATCTTGAACTTAAATCTACTTGTTTTGCCTAAAAGTTGAAGACATCATTGCTAGCATCAGTTGGCAAAGTCAAAAAAGAAAACTGTGTTGATTTCTAGACTGTCTTTGTAATTTGTGTAAATTAATTCATGTGTTTCTCACTCCTCTCAGTTGCCATTGTAAATTGCAATAACTTGGAGTTTAAATCTTAATAAGCTAATGTCATCAATGTTACAATTTTATATATTATGGCTTTGGTTACTCAATATATTCCGATACACTAATTTATTTGTGTACCAGGGGATCTTACCTATGACGAGTTTTGTAGGGCATAGCTTTGTTAGTATTCCTCGGTGAATCCTGTAGGTTTTCCTATGTTATGTATGATATAATTTCTCTGTCAATTAGAGATTCTTTTGGAAATATTAATGAACCTAAACAACTAGAGACGTCATTTCTTTCTAGGTTTTCTAAAACGTGCCCAGCTGCACATGATTTCATTTTCCTTGAACTTTTCAGATTTAATCATAGATCAAAGAAAGCATTATATATATAATGCTAAACCAAATCTACACTTTTCTTTTTTAGTTAAAGTAAAAAATGCAAAAAAAATGCCAGCTCACTGTCCTAATTTCACAAACACACTGAATAATTGAAAATCTCTTGGATATTCATCACAAATTCAGAAAACCCTATGTGCCAAATGCTTTTTAATGTTCATACATTAAGTGCGGAGAAAATTAAATGTTGATTTTCATAATCGAGTTCATTGGTATAAAATGGTCCTAAAGGCTAGACTCTACAGTAGTTTTCGAAGTATTCAACTACAATTAGTTGGTTCCTTCCTTATTTTCATCATGCTTTCTATTTTGTTCTCATTTTTCCTAAATAGAGGACAATTCTTCATGGAAAGTGACTTCTAAACATGTAATTGTTGGAGAAGTAAACATTAGTGAAAGAGACACTGCATGGATAAAAGAGGGACTGACACATGCAGTCTCCAGAGTAGGTTTCCAAACTAGCGTATTTCTCCTAGCTCTTTTGAATGTATTGCTGCAACGATCATATTCATTTATTTGCTTCCTTTTCCATCAAATAACTTGTATTTTGTTTGTGCTATCTTATTTGAAATCGATAATTGCTAACCTACTGCTGTAATAGTCATATTCATGATTCCTTTACTTTCTTGTCCATCTTATATGTTACATCTAAGAATTCTAGTATTTTGTTTCTGATGAAAATTTTCTCATGATACAGATTATAAATGTCTACAATCAAGAATATGAAAGTGGGGCAGCATTTTGGCCCGATGTTCATCGCCGCATTATCACTGCTCTAATTATTTCCCAGCTGCTTCTACTTGGTCTTTTAAGTACAAAGCATGCTGTAAATTCAACACCTTTGCTACTAGTTCTTCCTGTGTTGACTATATGGTTTCATAGGTTCTGCAAGAATCGATATGAACCTGCATTTGTTAAATTTCCACTCCAGGTAATCCTTTATTCATTTTTTGGTAAATTATGTGGATCTTGTTCCATATCTCGTTTCCGCAGCTTATTTTGAGTTGAAAACACATGGCACAATTTAAGATCATCAAATTGTGTAGAATCTTAGTATAGGTGGTAAAATTGTAGTGCTAATTAGAAACTACGAGATTGAAGTTTCTTTAAGCAGAACTTGCTCTAACCATTACACATCATCTCCATTTACAGTGTAATCTCACATGGCTTTTGAAGTCATGGGAAAAATGTTATCCATGTAATGTTGAGAATGACATAAATTTTGGTATTCGTGCATAAAATAATTGAGACTAATCCAAAAATAATATCCATATATACATTTTTGATGCCAATTGAAAAACTAATGCTTGAAATGTTGACGATGTGAAACCCAATATGTTGTGGCACTTGCTATCTCTATGGTGCAATATGGATCCATGCAGACACAAGTAAGATGCATGATAAAGGAAAAGGAAAAACGAAAACAAAATGAAAAAGTAGATGAAAATTAAGTAAAAGAATGAAAAATGTACTAACCTGTTCTTAGCCTTCTTTGACATAATCTCTAATGATGAATCACTCCCTAGGTGAATCTTACTGTAGATAGGGTTGATTACCCCGTTCTCATGAAATAATTGATACATTGAGCTTGTTGTTTCTTTAACTAGTTTATAAAAAAAATGTCACCCTCTCTAATATTTTCAGTGGACTACATTCCCTAAATGATCCTTGGAAAACCAAAAAAAAAGAAAAAAAAGGCATATGGTTACTCTCAAAAAAGGGTGGTTACGTGCCATCTGGTATGGGTGGCTCATGCAAAATGACAAAACTTGATCCAAGGAATTTAAATTCAGTTACTCTGTCTCTGTCCATGGCCATATCAGTATTGGTCTGTTCGGTTCCAGCACACTATGTCTGAACATACCATGATAATGTTATGGGAGCAATAGGAGGGTAGGAAGTTAAAAGAAGAAGAAAAAGATAGGAAGAAGATGAAAGAGGAAGAAGAAGGAAGAAGAGGAGGTCTATTGGAGTGGATGGTGGGAGTGCTTGCAGCAACAGGCAACTGACAACAGGTGTGCGAGTGGTGATGGGCGGAGAGCAGACTCGAGACTCTTTGCAAGAAGTTGTATTGCAGCCCTACATCACGAACTAGACTGGACCACTATGAACTGGTTATAGTATATAAAGTATAAAAGGAATGAAATTATTATTATTTTACCTATCATGTGAAGCGTCATGTACATTTGAGTGTCATATGTCCAATCAATGATATTGGGGAAGACCTTAGATCTAGGTGTCCCGCCCCAATTTGCTTGGAGTTAATATAAAGGGGTAAGTGTAGCCATTTATGGCACCTATTCCATGTGCTTAATGATAATGATTGCAGCCCTACATCACGAACTAGACTGGACCACTATGAACTGGTTATAGTATATAAAGTATAAAAGGAATGAAATTATTATTATTTTACCTATCATGTGAAGCGTCATGTACATTTGAGTGTCATATGTCCAATCAATGATATTGGGGAAGACCTTAGATCTAGGTGTCCCGCCCCAATTTGCTTGGAGTTAATATAAAGGGGTAAGTGTAGCCATTTATGGCACCTATTCCATGTGCTTAATGATAATGATTTCAACTATTACATCCTAGAAATATGGAGGATAAAGTATGATTCCGATGATATTTCTTTTATATAAGCCCTTAAAGTGAGAGCTAGACCAATTACTTGATGTAAAATTGGGGAAGACCTTAGATCTAGGTGTCCCGCCCCAATTTGCTTGGAGTTAATATAAAGGGGTAAGTGTAGCCATTTATGGCACCTATTCCATGTGCTTAATGATAATGATTTCAACTATTACATCCTAGAAATATGGAGGATAAAGTATGATTCCGATGATATTTCTTTTATATAAGCCCTTAAAGTGAGAGCTAAACCAATTACTTGATGTAAACATATTATTGATTCTATATTTCTTGGCTAAATGGAATATAAGGAGATTAAGTAGCAAATTGAGTGGTATCAAGCCACAGAATTTTCCCTTCTGTGAATCTTTGAACAAGTATGCATCTAGTTATCATTATAGGTGAAATGAGTGACATGTTGTGCCAAATCAGGGTTTTGAATACCGGTTCGTATTGACGTACCGAGCAAAGCTCGGTACCGTATGTACCGATATGTATTGTCAATACGCGAGGGCACACTGACGATGATATACACAAAAACCTTAAAAATATCTTCATCTACCACGCTAGGGCGTACCGATTAGTATGCCTTGGTAATAGTCAAAATCCGAGGCGGTACCTGTTGGTACACCTCGGTACCGCCTGATGGAGGGCAATCTGCATATACCCTCTCGAACCGATACATAGCGTCCGTACCGGACAGTACACATCGAAATTAAGAATCCTAGTCCAAATTTCTATCCTCTTCAAGGTAGGATATTGCCAGTGTCTTTGTCTAGAAAAGATACAAATGTCCACCAACTATTTATTGGCCTTCTTGAAATTAATGTTATTTTTAGACACCACTTATATAATATTAGTTCTCTCCAATATCGTCAATTACAGTGTCCATCAGATCCTATATGTATCCTTGGATGCTAAATTTGATTACGATGCATCAATCGACCTGCTGTTGCATGTGTAGGTATTGTTAAGGGCCCACTACTTGAAGATTTTGATCCTTTGTGAATTTACTCGACCTCATCATCAAGATACACCTTAGTAATCTCATATGAAGGAAGAGGTTGTATCTTGGGTTCATGTTTCTAAGTGGTTTACATGATGAATCTGTAATTCACATCCTGAGCTAGGATGGGTGATAGATGCAGTTGAAATTGTACAAGTAGTGACTGCCTTACCAATATCCTCTTTTTCTTATAATAGTCATGGATCATGGTCCATTTGCAATCTGAAAGGGGAATGCCATGGGATCAAGATCAAATATCAGACATTAATCTCTTATCGAAAAACTAAAGAAACACCAAAAAAAAAAAACTAAAGAAACACTTGATTCCCCCTTCTTCGGGTTGGGATGGTGCTCATCCTAGCACTTGTGCCATAATAGTCATGCATCATGGTCCATTTCCAATCTAAAAGGGGAATGCCATGGGATCAAGATCAAATATCAGCCGTCAATCTCTTATCGAAAAACTAAAGAAACACCAAAAAAAAAAAACTAAAGAAACACTTGATTCCCCCTTCTTCGGGTTGGGATGGTGCTCATCCTAGCACTTGTGCCATAATAGTCATGCATCATGGTCCATTTCCAATCTAAAAGGGGAATGCCATGGGATCAAGATCAAATATCAGTCGTCAATCTCTTATCGAAAAACTGTAGAAACGCTTGATGCCTCCTTCTTGGGGTTGGGATGGTGCTAGTCACCTCATACTAGCACTTGTGCCTATCTCATGAGCATCGCATGCTACATCACCACTAGCTTGTCTGATACTAAAAGACTTGTTGAACTAGGATGGACTATCAACACTAGCATTGCCATCGCTATTTCCATGCTTGAATTGAGATGGATCGACCTAATGTTTGTGTCTTATATTCTTGTGCATATGAGATTACTCCAAGCATAGTAAATATTACTCGTCTACCTTTGGATTTTCCTAGCATCCAACTATGCCTTAAAAAGCTTGTTCAATTTTTAAAGGGCTCTTGTTTATATGGCAACGCCAGGAATTCCACTAGTCAAACGCTATTGTAGCCTTATTCCTCTGCCATGACCAATATATTCGAAGTGTATGTATTGGCAATCATGGTGACACTTCAAGTGACGGCCACTCTAGCTTAATATATAGCTTTGATAATGTTATTTTCATACAAACATTAAGAACTAATTCAGGTATAAAATTCCAAAAATGTACATTTTAGTGGAAATTCAATCTAGACTGACAGAAATGTAGATTAGATTATCATTTTTGGTTAATAGCATAGCCTGCATCCATACTTGGATGCTGAATTGATTCTATGGGATAACTATTCTACTTTATGTTGCTAGAGTAGATTTAAAATGAAAAATCAGGCATCTGTTAGTATGATTGTCCTCTTACATCTTGTGCTCTTTCGCTTGCAGGAAGCAATGATGAAAGATACATTAGAGCATGCCAGGGAACCTAACCTAGACTTGCGAGCATACCTCCTGAATGCATATGTACACCCAGTATTTAAAGATGGTGAGGACGACGATAGCTTTTCGGATCATGGGGAGCAAGAATGTGAGAATGTCTTAGTGCCCACGAAGCGCCAATCCCGGAAGAACACACCAGTTCCCAGTAAATATAATGGTTCATCTTCTCCTTCTCTTCCCGACATTGCCAAAGAAGAGCTATAATATATAATGGATATGCACTCCTTGTTCCCCTGTACATTAGCATCACGAGGAGTGAATCGAAGGGGTGTGATATATTTGATCTCCTCAATTTGATATGCTGAAGATAGATCTAACTCAATGCACACAGTGGATTCAGCTACTCAGATCAGGATGGATATGGGCACTTTCACTCGTTCACAGAAGTTATGTTATCATGTGGTTAATCTTCACTTAAAACACAGCTTTACAAAGGTCTCCTGTTGTAATTGGCTCATTTGTTTCAACATGACTTGCTTTCAACCAAGTCAAAGGCATCTGATTTATCTTTCTATCACAAGCTCTAATACTATGTTGGATTTTTTTCGATGAATACGACTCGAACAAAATTATAGACACTCAACTAGTATAATAAGATGATGGTTACAAATCCTTAATTTCTGCTAATATATATAGTGTTGCCGCATGTCCATATTAGTGGTAATCCTTCACTATAATTTGTATTTTCTCTTTTGGGTGGTGTTAAGTTAGATTCAGGTTCTTCCACGCGGATGTTGATTTGGTTTGAATCGATGTACTCTTTTGCATCTGAGTGAGATCGAATCGGTGTTGGGTGAAGGTCTGCTAATATATAGTGTTGCCACATGTCCATATTAGTGGTAATTCTTCACTATAATTTGTATTTTCTCTTTTGGGTGGTGTTAAGTTAGATTCAGGTTCTTCCACGCGGATGTTGATTTGGTTTGAATCGATGTACTCTTTTGCATCTGAGTGAGATCGAATCGGTGTTGGGTGAAGGAAAAGTTCAAAGTTAAGACTTAGCAAAACTTCATTGAGGACATACTTGACAAGGTTTATTCGATACTTAAGTTAGTGTTTTATTTAGAGGATTTGATCATTATCGAATCTATATGGATGTAAGCATAATGGAATAGTTCAGATGTCAAGGAATATACTTGAGGGGTCTTTTTATTAGTTCAGATGTGCAGTAAAGATCGATCGAATCAACTTTCCATATATATGACATCCAATCAACTTATCAACTTTCCATATATATGACATGGCTAATTCTGCTAGGTCGAGTTGTCAATTAGATGAGGGGTGAGATATTGATTTAAAAATTGTAATGTATCTATCGAAATGTTGAAAATGTATCTATGGAAATGTTGATGAGGTGTCGAAAGGTCTGAGTTGTCAATTAGATGAGGGGTGAGATATTGATTTAAAAATCGTAATGTATCTATAGAAATGTTGAAAATTATCTATCGAAATGTTGAAAATGTATCTATCGAAATATTGATGAGGTGTCGAAAGGTCTGAGTTGTCAATTAGATGAGGGGTGAGATATTGATTTAAAAATCATAATGTATCTATCGAAATGTTGAAAATGTATCTATCGAAATGTTGATTGAGGTGTCGATAACTATCCATGTGTCACAATCTATCTATATATTGAAGTTATTTTGTATTTGGGCTTCTTTTCAAAATAAGCTATAGGTTTGCATTTTCTAAAATCAAATCAGCAAGTTCATCACCCTAACCATCTAAGTTTTCTAACAATTAACAAAAAGAATAAAAACAGAATAATCTTTGCCATCATAATATAAAATAATTAGTTAATTTTTTTTTATAATCTAGGATTAATTATAGATTATCCTCTGTATTTAATTACTTTTAGTATCCTGATCTTTACATTCTTATACTTATAAAAGAGATTAATCCTGACAAAATCTCTCTTTTGATTTTTAATTTTATAAAATTATATTTTTAATCATATAAAGATCTCGATATTTCAATTTCATAATTATAGATATCTCAATATAATTTTTAAAAATATACGGATCAAAATATTAAAAATAAAAATAACTAAGTAATTAGTCATATCATCCGCCAATCTACTGATACTTTAGCAGATATCGCTTCCTAATCAAAGAGGGAAGGAGAGAGAGAGAGAGAGAGAGAGAGCTATTTGTAGTTATGCGATAATAAATCCGAGGTATGTTGGGTGTTGAGCTGACAGTCCATAGTGGGTTCAGCCCATGATGGGTTGTATCAGCCCACACCCCTTTGACCTAATCCTAGATCAATATAAGGGGGGTGTGGTGGCTACGTTTTGCAGCGAAGGTGACTGCGTTTTTGGAAGAAAAATTGTAGCAACGAGATAGATCTTAGCAGCAGCAAAAAGGAGGAGAACAAGGCAGAAAAGGAAGAGAAAGAAAGGGAAGAAGACAAGCATAACGCAGAGAGACTGTTCTCAATCATCTAACAGTATTCTCATCTCAGGTTAGATCAAATCTACAGTAGATTCTTACTGTGATTACTTGGGAAGAATTATGGAGGATTTATATATTATACACAGTGACGTGATCATTGTATCCCAATTATTCTCTTGTGATTATTGCTAGGGTTTTGGGTAAGAGATTGAGATTTGTATATTCATTATTCTCATAGTGGATTTTCTCTAATTTGCCCCGTGATTTTTACCCTTTACATTGAATGGGTTTTCCACGTATATCTTGGTGTTCTATTTGATTGTGGTTCTATTTAATTCCGCTGCATGTTATGGCTTGCTAGTATTTGTTCATATACAAAAGTTATTTCTCTTTATATCCCATCAACTAGTATCAGAGCAAGAGCAGGGTTATAGTGATTTAATTTTGTATTTGAACATGGAGGCCAATAGTGTTTCTTGTATGATTAGTTTGAATGGAAACAATTGGATGATATAGAAACCAAGAATGGAAGATCTCTTATATTGCAAAGATTTGTATGGACCTTTGCATGGGGATAGTGCAAAACCCACAACTATGACAGATGATAAGTGGAAGAGGTTAGATCGAAAAACAGTTGGGTTTATTCAACAATGGCTTGATGATAGTGTCTTTCACTATGTTTCTACTGAAAGTTCTGCATATTCTCTTTGGAAAAAA
>LVTN01000031.1:648931-765316 GCA_001649415.1 Musa itinerans
TATATATATATATATATGTACCATCAACAGACAAGAACAGAAAATAAATGAATATATATACCTTGAAGAAGAGCTGCAGCATCCTTCTTCAACGCCAACCAATGATAGTGCTACTTTGCCACTGTATATAAAATCTGAACTCCTTCGAGTTTTCTATAAAGCCAGAGGCCTCAGCAACTTTTGATTCTTGGTAGTGCAAGGAGTTCTGACAAGGAGGATACATGGTGAGGCTGATCCCGGGACTTTGTCTTTGCATCACATTGGTTGTCTCCTCCTTGCGCACTTCTGAACCTCGAGTGATCAGCCGATGGCTGGCAACCAATGGGGAGTTTGCGTTCGCAATCGGGCCAACCCAGGGGCAGATGGAGGCAACAGCGGCATATGCATCAAAACGCACAATTCCGGGAGGACCAGACGCACAGCATCACTCCATGGATCCTTGATGGCAGGTTTTGGCACAGGCAATTTCAAGTGCATTTGTAACCTTTGATTAAGTGGTAATAGAAACAAGCCTTCTTTTTTAATCTCCCTTTTATGCTCTCATAGAAATCTGCATACACAACATAGCTGAGCTACTGTTTAGTAATTAACAACTTCAAAAGGTAAAAGATAAACTACAGTTTCAAGAAACAAGAATGATCTACCAAAATGGTGAGTATATTGCATAATCAACAAGTCAACGGTTCACTTGAATCAACAGGACAATACATCTTCAACTCCATTGTTGGTCAGCACAAAAAGACAACATCTGACTGCTCACTGCATTATACAAATATCAATAATAATGTCAAAATAATATAACAAAACAGTTTTGACTGATATGTACAACATTTGAGTTCCTTCTCTTTATTGTCATTTAATCACCTGTTAGAAATCCATACAACTTCTATAATCTCAACTTGCTTCATTCCAGAGCATTACCAAATTATTCCTCCAGCAGTCATTTCCCTATTATGAATTTCCCTTCAAATGTCTTATACCTTTTCTCTTAAAACCTGCCTTATAGACATGATAATACATCAACTTGGTGAGTTGGAGTTTGCAATTGGGCCAATCCGGGAGCAGATGGTGGCAACAGCAGCATATGCATCGAAACGCATGATTCCGGGAGGACCAGAGTTTGTAACCTTTGATTAAGTGATAATAAAAACAAGCATTCTTTCTTAATCTCCCTTTTATGCTCTCATAGAAATCTGCATACACAACATAGCTGAGCTACTGTTTAGTAATTAACAACTTCAAAAGGTAAAAGATAAACTACAGTTTCAAGAAACAAGAATGATCTACCAAAATGGTGAGTATATTGCATAATCAACAAGTCAACGGTTCACTTGAATCAACAGGACAATACATCTTCAACTCCATTGTTGGTCAGCACAAAAAGACAACATCTGACTGCTCACTGCATTATACAAATATCAATAATAATGTCAAAATAATATAACAAAACAGTTTTGACTGATATGTACAACATTTGAGTTCCTTCTCTTTATTGTCATTTAATCACCTGTTAGAAATCCATACAACTTCTATAATCTCAACTTGCTTCATTCCAGAGCATCACCAAATTATTCCTCCAGCTGTCATTTTCCTATTATGAATTTCCCTTCAAATGTCTTATACCTTTTCTCTTAAAAGCAACCTTATAGACATGATAATACGTCAACATGCACCTTTCTTGTGGTAATCCTTCTTGTTTCTCAAAGCTAGTCTGTTTTGATCAATTTAGATCTGGCAAGTCTGTTTTGATCAATTATAAACGATAATCATCTAACGGCACACCCATTTTTGGCACTTTAAAGTTTGAGACGGAGATTAATTCTTTGTCATGAAATATGCAATACCAGCCCGATGAAAGGGCATCAAGCCAACAGTCTGATGTTTTGTCCAAAGAAAATACAAGAAATATCAAGCAAGAAAATGGTGTCCTCTAAAGTCCATTAAGTACAATGTAATCCAAAATCCTTGAGGAGCAGTATAGGCACAAGAAGAAAGAATAGACCTCTGTAAAGCTGTGAATTATTTTAGTCACATAGAACTAATACTTTTGGACCCATTCCATACAAGTTATACTAACAACTCAGGCTGTTAAAATGGTACCAGAGCAACACTATGGACCCTCCATTTTGGCTTAATGCACTATGTGACAGATTTTGTCTAGGATAAGGTTCCTCGTGGACGAGTGAAGATGACAAAACATCCATATTTTATGCAAATTTTGACCCTGAAAGGACCCAAATTTTATATAATGCCCTACTAAGGAAGTCAGATTTACATAAGTAGGCTCCTAACTGTTCAAAATGAATGATGAACATGTAGCATTCAATCTGTTCTAGTAACTTCAACTTAAGAAATTAGGGAAATAAGAGTTCCATCACAGATAATGCCAAATGATACCACAGATCCAAATGTTCTCAAAAGTAGTTCGAACTAATCCATGCTCCACTGGTCTAGCAAAATTCAATCTTCAAGTCATCAAACTGCACGGCTACACTCGATTTCCATCAATCACGAGCGATTCCCAACCAAACGCACAATTGCCCACGATTTCCATAACAAAGACCAACAAAAGCAAAAAGAAAAGAAGCGGACAAACGAAGGTATGATCGGAGAATAACCCGGTTGGATGTTTTGCCGGTGCTGGATTGAGTAGTGACCGTTTGGCGGCGCCGAGGCGAGAGATCCAGAGATCGGAATCCATCAATTCGTGCGCCCGAAACCCTCGGATACAGCGAAGTGGGACCTCGAAATCCCGCAACAGACGATCGATTTCTCCCCTTCTTCTCACTAATCTCCTCCACCTGACGATCCATCGAACGCGAGAGCGGGGCGAGGGAGAGAAGGAAGGGGCGAAGAGATGAAGTAACTGGAATTTTCCTTCCTTTTAATCTGATTACCATACCAACTTTTTGAGCTAATTACCGATCAGCCCTCACCTTATTAAATGAGATGTTATTTATTAAATTTTATAAGATATGAGCCTCTAATAGCCGAAATATGTAAATTATTCGAAGAAATTGATTTGTTTTTTATTCAATAAATTAAAAGAAATAATAGAATGAAGAGTTATTATCATATTTACATACCACAGATGAGTAATAAAACCATCAATTGGGGTGTGTGTGTGTGGTGTATATATATATATATATATAGGAAAATCTTTGTTATTTTATCAAAAGAAAAAGGAAAACATCAATGCATTCAACAAAGATACAAAACAATTCAGAGTTGTTTGTACATGTGAATATATAACTTGGAAAATAAGAGAAAAGAAGGTATAACTGTTGGATGATCTATAAATATTCACTGCTAAAGATTAAGAAGGTTCACTGAATCTCCTACTAACCTTTTATGGTTGCGAGTAGACTGCTTCCACTCCGATGGTCACACTCAATAGAAGGATGCAACAGAGCCTGGAGTTTGAAGAACCCTAATAAGCAATGGATCCTTTATGAAACAAAATGGTTTTTACTGCAACAAAATGACAGTGCAAATTCAAAATCCTAATCTTGAACCATCTTAGATCACATACCAAAATCCTCAACAAACGTCAAGTACTATTGTACGACATCTTCACTGGTGTCATATTAATAACATTATCATAGATAGATGCAGGTAAGAAACCATGCCATAACCTTTAGCGATTCCTTCGGTCATCAAAACGTTGACGTCACCTCCGAACCTAGGCCGAGCAGCAACCAGCTTTCTTGACAGCAGATACATCATCCTTGGAGCCAATATTGATCGTCTGCCCCTTTGGCAGAGCTGCAGGATCATTACCAGCTTCAAGTGCCTTCTTGCACACCACATGATGTATCTGGGTAAGCACTTCGCTGAAGGCATTCTCCACATTCATCGACTCCAGAGCAGATGTCTCCATGAAGAAGGAGTTTTCCCTCTCAGCAAAATCCTTTGCATCCTCGGTGCTAACTGCCCTAAGATGGCGCAAATCTGCCTTGTTCCCGACGAGCATGATTATGGTGCTGGAATCAGTATGCTCCCTAAGCTCCTTCAACCATCTTTCAATGCTCTCGAATGTTACATGACGAGTTATATCATACACAACCAGTGCACCAACTGCTCCTCGATAATATGCACTTGTGATTGCCCGGTATCTAATTTAACAGAGAAGCAAGAGTTATAGCTTGCACATGCTTTATACATTGGAAGCACCATATCTCTAGAAATGAGGAATGACAAATGAGTGCAGTCCAAAGAAAGAGCTTTATGGTGATCGGATAAAAGGAAAAAGAAAGATCTTTATGTGCTTGACATATATAACACATGCATACGGTAATGCTTTCCTGTAAGGAAACACAATTGTAGATATGAAAGTCATTCATTTTAACTTTAGAGAAATATTCATACATAGGAAACCTCTTTCACAATTCACATTTCTAGTACAAGACATAATAAAGCAAAGGATTTGACAGCAAGAGATTAAACATCAATGACAAACTGATTTTTCCAGATAGCATCTGATGACATGGAAGCTTTCTTGAAGATTCATCACTACCTCCAAAGAGTTTGGAGGTATTCAGCTCTTCATTATTTGAGAATACACAAAAGAGTTTCAGTATCTAACTGAGCAAATACAATTATATTGGAGAGGACCAACTAAGCACCTAAACATGGTATGGTTCTTACTCTTACAAGTGACTAAACATATTGCAAAACTTATTTTGATTTGTTTTATGTTATATTGTTATGGTAACAATGCATAGGACATTAAAATTTCATAGAAATGTATATATGTGCACTAAGTGACACCTTTGACCCATTGCATAACTTAGATGCTTCTTGATCACTGTTGTACATTGTACAAGAAAAGATTTGCCAAACAACATTACCCTTTGTCAAAAGTGAATGCAGAAGATCCATTTTCAAGAGGACATACCAAGTTTATATGTGAAAAAAATGCCATAGCATGAAAAATGATGCCATGATGCTGCACAAAAAGTGATATTTAATACTGTGGATATGGAAGTAAGGTAGTCCATGCATTTACATAGTTCATTAATACAAATCAATTGCTTCTATGTGCCATTTAATAGCAAGAAAATTGTAAGTTTGTAAATGTATGCAAATGAAAATATCATGAATTTGTTGATATAAAAAAGTCCCACTGCTTCTATGTGCCATTTAATAGCAAGAAAAATGTAAGTTTGTAAATGTATGCAAATGAAAAAAAGTCCCATACTTTGAGAAATTGAGAGACAAAAGTACCACATTTAATTCTAATCATTAACACCAGCAACTTAATAAAAATATATCACTCAAGAGATCTTAGAGTATAATGCAGACCAAAAATTTTCCCAGACATCACATCTATCCGATCCTGATTGGATTGGTAATATCAATTAGATCTCGACTTACCTCTAGCTATCATTATTCATTGTTGCAGAATGAGGAGGAATGCAAACCTTTATGAATAACAGGCATCAGTTGGTGGTCAGCATGGTGAAGAAGAAATAGGGACAGAGAGTGATTAGAAAAGAGAGATGATAAGAAAGACTAACATGACATCAATCCATGAATTAACTAAAGATGATCCCCATATATATGGCTACAGAATCCATTCCTAAATAGGTTCTATATAAAGAAATAAAAATAGTAATAGGACAGAATTCAACTCAAACATCTAACTATCCCTACCTAACCAATCCAGATATAACATAATTGATTATCTTCTAAAAATAACATTGAGAAAAGACATTGCAGATCAAAAGTAGATTAACATAATCAATGTAGAGCCTAAACATGATAAAATTTAATTCATAATCATCTACGGATTGCATAGCTCGCTTCACTACATTCAATAGCATCTGCAAGATCATCCTTTTGCTACATAACAAGGTTAGTCCTACCACCTGATACGGTATGAAATGATCGATATGTACCGGTCAATCCATTGCTCACTTCACTACATTCAATAGCATCTGCAAGATCATCCTTTTGCTACATAACAAGGTTAATCGTACCACCCAATATGGCACGAAATGGGCGATATGTACTAGTCCGCTTGACGACCTATACAAAGACTAGCCCATTTTGGGCAGTGCACAGTAGGCAGGGGTGTACCACTTGGTACCCCCCGTCTCAGGTGATACGATCGAAACTCAATTGTCATTGACCTATATCAGTCGGTTGGATTCCAATTATACCAGTTCACTTGGGTTAAATCATGGGTGTCTAACAGCCAATTTGACCGTTGGACCCCTGGTTTAGGCTGTTTTTCCTCTTTCTAAACCCTCTCCCTCCCCTCTTTCACTCCCTCACTCTTGCTCTTTCTCACTCTTTTTCTCATTAAGAAACATAATCAATGATTAGAACTCATCAAAAGTTCAAAAGCTTCAATTGGAGGGTTTCAAAGCCATCATTTCGTGGAAGATCTCTTCAATTAAAGTATGTATGACTTTTCACTAGCTTATCCTAACAACCTATAATTACTAGCCATGTATGACTCACTTGCACACTACTCTTATCGAAATTAAATTAAAATTATATTAAATTTAATATAATAAAAAAAAGTTAAAATGTTTTTTTAATGTCAGGTAATTTTCAACTATTGTTTGGTCATTTTTCTAAAAACCAGTATGTTCTGACATACTGACATACGATACACTAGTACCGACTGGTATAGGTTAGGACCACATAGATGGAGGTTCAACGATTCACCATGCTATGGAGGTTCAAATGGTTTCCTATGGAGGACATTCTTGCCATTTATTGATTTTGATTATCCTTAGGTGTTTCAAACCTCATTCTGGTAGTAACTTGAGTTTACATCTTCATCTTATCAAGTTTCACTAAAAAGGGTGAAACCAATATGGGAAGGATCAATGCACGCAGCCCAAGATATAGAATGGTTATGTAATCTTATTGTCATAACAAGGTCCACCCTCTTCATCAAAGTTCATTCACGACAATAAGAACAAGGATGACAATCAATGGTAGAATTGGTGAGGGAAGATATTTTGTCTTCATAAATCATATCTGTTATGAATCTAATTCAGTTATTGGGATAACTCCTAAAGCTATTGAATTACGATGTTATCTGATCATTGAAGTCAAGTCTGTTTTATGGTGGAGGACATCAAATCTAGTATGCAGGAGCTAAAGCAAGCATCCCATCCACTGTCCATCGCCATCCTCTGCGTTTGACTCTTTCAAGTCCACCGTTCCCAATTTGATAGAGGGCATGGTCGAGAAGAAACAAAAAGGACAGATTAGAAAAGAGGTAAAAGGATAGAATGAAAATAAACAAAGATAGAAAGTAGAGAGATAAGAATAGAGGTATGAGGAGAGAATGAAAAGTCATAGGTCCATGCAAAACTAGAATCTCCATTCATAACTAGATGACTCCTACATATTTGGCTACATAATCCTTTTTCGAATAGGATTCAGTATAGAAATTTAAAGATTGTGATAAGATAGACTTCTAATTTAAACTGATTATATCTATCTACTCAATCCAAATTTAATATATCTGGTCATCTACGTAAAACTCCAAATTTCCAAAAGAATATCACAGATCTAACTACAACATAAAATAATTGGAGTCCGAAGACTCCGAACATGATCAAATCTAAGTTCTAATCAGCTCTAGATCACATTATTAGTCCCTTATTCAAGGATTAGCATCCTATATCAGCCCAATAAGTCACTGACATGTCAACATCAAATGGCCACCTGAGTTGAATTTAAAAATTAGAAGAAATCGTCCTTAAGAGCTACCAAGTAGAGTAGCTTCTATAGTCTTTAAATATAGTGGTCTATCATCACCCTTATGAGGCTAATTCATTACTTGATAATGCCATATTGATATATAGCATTTTAAAAATAACGAATTTGATAGTAATCATAGTATAATGAGTTTGTTTTAATTTTGAACATTTTCTAGACAATCTCAGTGTCATTCCCAATTCTATGAACCTTGTTACTTAATATTTCTGAGCTTAAAAGAATGATTAAAATCGTCTTAACTGAAATGAAGTGTGAAACACTTCTTTAATTTTCATAATAGACAAGGGCAAAATTTAGTAAAATAAAAGGAATCTGGACAACCAGCTTTCAGATATATCATTCAAAACATTGACATGACAAAGCAAATTCTTTGCACTGTATCATCTCTCATATCCTAGACAAGATCAAAGATGTACAAATCTAGAATCTGAACAATCTACAGTCAAAGAATTGACATCTAAAGCGGATTCTTTGACTATGTCTCCTCTAGTATCCTCACAATTAGGATCTGAAACACATCATCATTTAGTATCTACTAGAAAAAAATTTGAAGAAAAATACTTATCACACACAACACCAAATTCAAAATGAAGGTTCTTCAAGGATCATATATGATATGGGAGTAAAGCCTCACAGAAAACATCAATGGAGGTGACACATAGATAACACCTACATGACCCAACATGATGTCAACATGGTTAAAGCTGCCTATTAAATTCCTTTGTTCCAGTTGACATGGCAATAGATAAACTGCCAAGTCCCAATGATTAACAACATAATACAAAAACTGAACAACCTGATGAATGTAACAACCTATAACAGATGAGATATATGGATATGTGGTGCTATAAAAATGGACCTCCTCCAGTGGTAAAGTGATTGAACTCACTTCAGATTAGTCTCCATCTCAGAATGTGTGTTGACCTGGGGCCTGAGGGTTGGATGAGGACCCACTGAACATATTCCCAATTGCCCCTCTCGTTTACCCAACTGATTTTAGAGCCTTTTTGGTGCAAATCACCTTGGTTCAAATGGACACTTTAGTTCAGAACATTTGGATTCAGCAAGTACATTGGCTCAACCCATCCCAGCTTAGCGAGTACCTCTTCACGATTCACCTTGACATCTTAGTTGTCTGTTGCATATTGTCCACCTTAGCAGAACAACTGAAGTCAGCTCATCAGTCTTAGCTCAATGATACAACCAAATGTGACCTCACCAATAGACTGACTTCCTCAAAAAGACCAAAAAAAAGACAAAGATGACCACTAAGACATCTAAACTTCTATTTACTAAACAAGTATTTTTCATTTTGATCAAATTTGCAACTTGTTAAGAAATTGGATTATTGGTGTGAGGAGAGGTACCAGAAGACATAAGAAAACTTTATTAGAAATTGTAAATAAATATTTAAATGCTCTGGATTTAACTAAAGATATTTTTTCATATAAAGTTCAATGGTAGAAAAAAATTCATGTAGTCGAACCCTAATAATTGGGGCATTGTGACTTTCTTATTGTTGTAGTTATTGTTGTTGTGATAAGTTAAATAAACACTAATTAGGTCCTGCACTAGGAGTTGATTCCTAAAGAAAAAGAAACCAGCAAGTTAATGTCAAATATTTGTGCCCTCTCGAGCATGTAAAAAGCTTAGTAGTAGATTTATAAGTCTAAAAATGTTGACGCAAATAAATTTTAAGAAACAATTCTGATCAAATTGTAATTTGCTCGAATTCAAATGCTATGATTATTAATGCTAACGAAAAGATTGAACAGAAGCATTGATTGTATGTGCAAGTTGCAAGGACTCTGATATGAGCCTTGTGATACAACATGACGTGTGACATTGAGTGAATAAAAGGCTGCAGATGCAATCAAACATATGGAGTAAGAAAAAAGTGATTCAACAAATAGAAGTTCCATGAGAGGAGGCATAAGCTGTTGTTATATTAAAGTGCACCTGAGGGAAGATACAACGGAGGAATTTATGTGAAAGGTTTGAAGAATTGATGCAAAACTACAAACATGTTTTGGTGTTTGGAGAAATAATTTTGGTGTCACAACCTGAGCCTGATAATCACATGGAAAGTTGGCGACAACTCCTGCAGTCACAACTCCTGTACCAACCAAAGCCAGAGCCCACAGACACTGTGGGACTAACTGGATCGGGGTACTACACCAAAATTAGTACTTCTACCAGTATTTTCACGTGCTACCTCAGCGTCGAATCGCCAGGTGTCTGAGGAAGAAAGATTTCAGGAGTCACTTGTTTTAGCTATAGAATTACAAACCATCTGGCCAGGTTGTGTCCAGAAAGAGAATAATTACGACTATTGCAGAGGAATGGGAGTCTGAAGACAAATATGAGATTGAAAAGTAAGCAGACGATAAGAAGGATGTTGCTACTATAAACTAAAAAGACAATTATCCTCCGAGAATTGCCAACCGTCATTTGAAGTATCAACCCTAAATGCGTTGAACAGATATAACAAGAGATCAGATCTGACAAATGGCAATCACACCCCACGGCGGATCTGATACCCAGGAATGCGAGGCCGACCAACGGAAACCTAGACAAGCTACAGAGAGAACGGATCGAAATCATAATCATAACAAATCATGTCAGGGAGGATAGGCAATCCGAACCTCTCCTGGCCGGCTGTGTCCCAAATCTGGGCCTTGACGACCTTCTCATCAACGCGAATAGTTCGTGTGGCGAACTCGACGCCAATGGTGGACTTGGACTCAAGGCTGAACTCGTTCCTGGTGAACCGCGAGAGGAGATTCGATTTCCCGACGCCGGAGTCCCCGATCAGCACCACCTTGAAGAGGTAGTCGTAGTCGTCCTCCGCCTTATACGCCATTCAACCTCCAACACCAACAGCACTGATTCCGACGCCTCGACGCCGGAGATGAGGCACCTGCTCCTTCCGCCCCCCTTTCTCCCGACTCAATGGAAGGAGTGGCGGTGGCGGCTCTTCGTCGTCGCCCCTAGGGTTCTTGGCATCAGCGCCGGGCTCAGGAGATGAGCGAGCGAGACAGCGACGAGCTCGAACGGAACGAGTCTTTTCAGAATCATATATATAGTAGATGAAAAAGGAAAACCAATGTGATTATACTTACAATAATATAAAATAATATAATATTAATAAAATAAATTAAAGAATGATTTTCGATGAAAATATCACATTTTGGGTTTTTCTTTAATATTTTTTTATATTTCTCACACAGAGTTCCTAATTTTTTTTATACTCAAATGCTTTCCTATAAGAAAAATAGATTTTTAATTCAGTAATAAAAAAACATAGAAACTTCATTCAAGAATATTATAACTAAAGTTTAAATATTTTAAATCATCATGAATCTTAATTATTAATTTTATCATACATCTTAAAGTTTTACAAAATAATTTATTAAAATATTTTTGAATGATTTGGGTGAAAATTTAAAGCTTCCCATTTTTAACTCAAAGATAACTTGTCACAATTTAAACTTAAAAATAATTTAAAATTCTTATTTATTTAGTAAAGTATATTTTGGCTGCAATAAATTAAGATCATTGGAAGTCAATATCTATCTAATGTATAAACTTATGGTAAGTCAATCCAGTCGGATCAAATTTCTTATAAAACTATATTATGTATGTTCGATAAAAAATATTTAATGTTTAAATTGGTAAAACATTTAGATAGTTCAAAATTTTGAAAACATTATTTTTGATGCAAGTGGTGCCTCTAATCTTTTTATAATGGTTTCTAATAATGACTAGAAAAAAAGTGGGGGTTTAATTTATGAGATAATTATGTGGTGCCCCCCTAACATTAAGAGTTGATTGGACAAATAAATGCTATTGTTAGTATTGTCATAAGTGGTATTAATTTGGTAAGTTATTTAGTCGATAAATAGAGCTAAAAACACATATGAGTCAATGTGACGATGAATATTTTATTGTATCGATATCAAATAATCTTATCACTTTTATTTTGACTGAGGACCTAATACATATTTGAAATGTGTATCCTCAAAACAATTGGATTAGCATTGATGTTTCAAATGTGTTTTTCTTAAAATAGCACTTCAAGTATAATTGAGAAGGAGAAAAGTGTAAGGATAATTAATTATTGTTAGTATTGTCACAAGTGGTATTAATTTGGTAAGTTATTTAGTTGATAAATAGAGCTAAAAACACAGATGAGTCAATGTGACGATCAATATTTTATTGTATCGATATCAAATAATCTTATCACTTTTATTTTGACTGAGGACCTAATACATATTTGAAATGTGTATCCTCAAAACAATTGGATTAGCATTGATGTTTCAAATGTGTTTTTCTTAAAATAGCACTTCAAGTATAATTGAGAAGGAGAAAAGTGTAAGGATAATTAATTTTTTACCCATTAAAAACAAGATTGAGATAGTAAAAATATTATAAAAAATAAAAAAATTTGATGCATAAAATTAATAAAAGAATAGATAAGAACAGATGTGTCCACCCTATAGATTTGATTCCTTCCATATAAAGAAACTTACAATGTTAACCACACTTGTAATTCCATTAATTATATGTTATAATCTAAGTATTAAAAATATTTGTAAAACCATGATTATATCTTTATCTCATTTTTGATTTGGCTAAGAGAATTCTTTTAGGATCACTATAAAGAATTCTAAAAAAATGAATAAGCATATGTAAAATAATTAAACTACTATAAAGACTCTGTCACTCATCTCTTATTCTCTTATTTATTTAGACCTTTCCTATTATTTTTGTATCTTTAATTAATTAATTGTGAAAGAGTTTTCAATCCACAAGTCACTACTAATCCAAACATATTTCATAATAAAAGACTTAAACCCTCATTTTTTTTCCACTTAACCTTAAATCTATCTCCATATACTTTAGAAAATCTTATAATATTTATATTCATTTATTATAAAAAAAGTAATAATAAATGATGAGATATATATTTTAAGTTGCACTTAGTTCAGTAGCCAACAACACTTTTAACTCCATCTAAAATACTAAAGTTTAATTATTTTATACCTTCATCAATCTTAATTATTAATTTTATCATACATCTTGAGGTTTTTTTAATGATAATTTATAGTATAATTCTTGAATGATTTTGGAAGAAAACCATAATTATTTTAATATATTCCCTAATAAAAGATAATAAACCTTTATTTTTTCATTTAACACTAAATCTATGAAAATATGAGTATTAGAAAGTAATAGAAACTTTCTATGGGATATATGAAAGTAGAATGCACCAATATGAAAACAGATGCATAGAGAAAAAAAAAATCCAAAATGTGATATTTTTATTCGAAAAATCATCCAAATTTAAGCCTTTTTCGAGGAATTCTTGCAAAAAAAAGAAGAAAAAAAAAACCGCATATTCTTCCCAAAATTCCCTTTCGATAATATTTCTCTTTTCTTCTCGCCGGCTTCCATCTCCCTTCGCTTTAATTCTCCGCGTCTACTCTTCTTTCTCGAGTCTTCTCGATCGGGCAGTTGCATTCGAGAGCCCGTCGGAGGACGAGGAGAGAGTCAAGTGAAATGTCGAAGAGCTCACCGCAGGCGGCTAATGGGGGAGAAAGAGGAGGACACCATGAGGGGACAAGCGAGTCGGCCACGGTCGCTGCCCACCCGTTCGACTTCCATGTGTCTGGTCCACGCAACTTCCCCTCCCCTAACTGGAGAGATCTCATCCGCTCCACCTGGTTCTCTCTCTCTCTCTCTCTCTCTCTCTCTCTCTCTCCTAATTGGAGAACCTGGTTCTCTCTATCGACATATATATAAAAAATCTATTGCCTTAACCGAGTTTGGTTCTTGAAATGTATTCGAGGGTCTAGAGCTGTTCCTGGGGTGGGTTGCTAGGGTTTCTTGCCATGGAAGTTCTTGTGGAGTAGGTCACCTTGTAGAAAGTTGAGATTTTTACCCTCCAATTTCTTTCATTTTAGTTTTTCTTTCTGGGGATCATCAAATTGGGATGCAATGTATCTTCAATCGAAAAGAGAGTGAGTGTCCTACAGTTTTCTGTTTTGTCTTGGTACGGTATCTTTTAATTGCGGGTATAATTGGGAGTTTGAGGTCCAGATGAGCACCCTGTTGGTTTTCTTTTCTACGTGGGTTTTGGGTTTCTCCTAATTAAACAAGAAACAATCATAGATTATACCAACATGAGCTTAGTTTGATGGGAAATAGTTGATGGACTTATAAAGGATATAGATGATGCCAGAGATCTACCTAATCTCCATTGTTTAAGTGAACTTGAGCTTGCCAAAGGAAAAGAACTTTTTAGTTAAAGCTAGAACTCCATATCGATTTATATCCCTTGTGTGGTTAGATGTTCATCTTCATCAAGTAATAGAAATCGTGATATTATTTTTACCTCTGCTTAATAAATCTGCAAGCATGAGATGGGTTAAAGCATCCATATTGTAGAAGGATGATTCTGCAGATGGGTCTAATTAGTCTCATAAAAGTTAAAACCATGATATGACGCTTCGATGAGCTAACTTTTATATGAAATCCATTAGAATAGTTTTCAACATAGTTTTAAATAATTCTTTTTACTTGCTAGTGTAAATATTAAACCATACTTTGGCTTGTCATAGAAAGACCAATAACTTCTCTACTTATTTAAGGTATGCGGTTTTCTGTTTCCCACATCTTGAATGCTCCTATACCAACACTTGAGGCAAGCAATTTCCCACATGAGCATTTAGTCTTATAATCTTATTTATTTCCTTCAATCTCACTCCATTTACAGGCAATAAACCTGCAAATGTGGTGGCATTACCATTGGATGGCCAAAAGCCCAAAGAAGAATGAGAGTGAAGTAATAATTTCCATCAATTGATCTAAAGTAGTTGTCTAGTCTAACACTGTAAGACATCTCACATCAACCAATATAATCAATCACTAATATGCTTCTCAACTAAAAGATATATTAAGACTAGTTTCATGCCATGTCTGAACTTCCCTAGCCTTGGAAATTAACTGTAAGGAAGAATAGAGGTATTAACAGTCCATTCTAGTATTGAAATTTATTTCATAATCTGCATATTCTTGCACAAAGAATTTATATATAAGTTTCAAACAACTTATCAGATAAAACCATGAAATATCATGAAAGTAATTACTGGCTGATTGCATACTTGTTTATTTCATGTTTTAACTGAAAAAGCAAACCTAAGATACTTTTGGTCAGCAAAATGCTCAGTGGACTACTTCACCCTTGATTATTCTGAGCATCACTGTGTGTACAGAAATTAGCAAAGTTGTCCATCAAGAGGAGAGCTCTGAAGAATCATTATATTCATGGTCTTGTTTGTGATAGTGACCACCACTCTCGTTCTACCTTTTTTTTTCTTTTCTGAAACACTGATTTTTTTATTGTCTCTGGAACTTTTCTAGGTATACATCCTTTCAAACCATATTTTAAAATTCTGATGCATTATGCTAATCACTCTTAATTTTGCTTCAGGAAAGATCCAAACTACAAAAGGATGGTAATAGCATGTTTCATTCAGGCGGTCTACTTGCTGGAACTCGATAGACAAGATAAAAAAACTGAAATGAATGGTCTCGCTCCAAAATGGTGGAAACCCTTTAAATATAAGCGAACACAGACACTGGTGGATGATAGAGATGGTTCCATATATGGTGCAGTTCTAGAGTGGGACCGATCTGCTGCTTTGTCTGAACTGATATTGATGAAACCAGCTGGTGCACCTAGGGCTGTCCTAAAACTCAGGGGGACATTACTGAAGAATCCAATCATTATGAGAGATTAGAGGATCATCTGCGTTTCCTGGCTTGGGAAAGCTTAAAAGGTTCGGTCAGGTTTCATGGAGCTCTAGAAGCACTTAAGCTGATGATTGACAGATTTGGCAGCAGGCACTCAGGGGGACATTACTGAAGAATCCAACCATTATGAGAGATTTAGAGGATGATCTGCGTTTCCTGGCTTGGGAAAGCTTAAAAGGTTCGGTCAGGTTTCATGGAGCTCTAGAAGCACTTAAGCTGATGGTTGACAGATTTGGCAGCAGCAATGTGTGTATTGCTGGGCATTCCTTGGGAGCTGGATTTGCTCTGCAAGTAGGCAAAGCATTGGCCAAACAAGGTGTTTTTGTGGAGTGCCATGTGTTTAATCCACCATCTGTGTCATTGGCGATGAGTCTCAGAAGTGCTGGTGAGAAGGCAGCCTTTCTCTGGAAGAAAATTAAGGACATACTGCCTTCAAAAGGTGAAGTTTCAATTGATAAGAAGGAGAAAGCTTCTGCAAATGGAGAGACGTTCAGTAATGAGATAAAGAAATGGATGCCTCATTTGTATGTAAATAACAGTGACTATATTTGTTGTTATTACATTGATGCTGCTGGCACTGCTGTTGCTACTGATGTTAGCTCAGACAAGGCCAAGATGATTAACAACAGTTCAGGAGAGGCAGTGGCAAAGCTTTTTGTCATGACTAAGGGGCCTCGGAAGTTCCTTGAAGCCCATGGATTGGAGCAATGGTGGTCTGATGACATTGAACTCCAACAGGCTCTCCACCAAAGTAAGCTCATAAACAGGCAGCTGAGGTCTCTATACACAGCAGCATGTGGAAAATCTTGATACATGCTCTTTTCAGAGTATGATAATATCATTTTTTTTTCTTTTAACCCTTTTCTGCAAAGTCGAAAGGTGTTCATGATACCTAGTTTCGTGATATCTAGTATTCATAGTTTCGTGATATCTAGTATGATTCTGAATGAGAATTGAAAGTTACAAGCTCCTATAGGGGTATCTCATTCTTCAGTTTACTGTTTCACTTGATCGTGAGCCTGTTGGATGCTTTCTTTTTCTTCTTACTATTTCTGCATAAATTGAAAGTTGTTCATGATATATGCAACTGTTTCCACTCATTCTGTATGAGAGTTTTTTCTCTCTTTCTGCTTAGTGACCAGAACCTTTTTCTTGGTCAATTTGATATACTCAGTGGTATACTACTGTGAGTGAAGTTTTCTGCTTTTATTGAACAGTGATCAAAATGTAAGCTAAATTGGCAAATAGCCAAAGAACCTATGTGAAATATGAATTTAGCTTCTAACAAAATAAAACACTTGAGAAAGCAGAAAAGGACATGCTATTTATGGGAAACTAGCTGGAGGATTTGGACAGTAGTTAAATCAGCAAACTCAGGTCACATATTTTGAGCCTGCAAAGACTTGGAAGTTTTGGAGTTGTCTAACAAAATAGCAAACCTGCAGATAAGAAAACAATTAATTGAAACTTCTCTTTCCACCAAGAAAACTACAGCAGATAAGGAAGCTAAAGCTAAAGAGATGTAGGAGACAAAGAACACAAACTTGATAAAGACACTGCAGAATGTTATCTGGAATAGCACTTTAGCTTTTTTTGATGGATATGTACAGAGACAGTCTTCTAAAAATGACCTTTACATGTCAAGCCAAAACACATTCCCTACCAAAAGTGCATCTCTACAAGCTTCCTGCCACCAAGTGGTTTGTCCCCCTCCTCCATGTTCTTGTTTTCATAGGTGGAAAGAACCCACCCACCCATGTATGTTCCTCAGCATCTAATTCTTGGAAACTTATTTGATCTTATCTTGTAGGAACTACCACCATCCATTCTTTCTATCACCATCGAATCTTTTTCCATGCACTGTTTGAGATGAATATGAAAGAGAATCAATGGATAATTCTAAATTATTATTGATTAAAAGTTGGATAACATATACAGGATTTGATTTATAATTTAACAGCTTAAGAATCTTCAATTGAATTTGATACCCAATCCTATATATATATATATATATATATATATATATATATATTAAACTGATCAATTTATTTTAGGCTTATTGAATTCAAAATCTAACATGGTTGCTACTCTGGTTTGTAGTTCATGATTTCCATGATTGCTATCATATATATTTTTTATTTTCAAATAATGTAAGAAAATAAGAGACAAGAACTATTCCACAGAAATAATTTAATTTAATACACTTATGATAGTATTTGTTGGATTAAAACCAAAACAAGTTTTAACATATAATTATAGAAAGAAATTTTTATGATTTAGATAAGATCTTAGATAAATACTCCTAACAAATTAATCTTTTTTGATACAATATAATTGGAAACCTATCAAACTATTATTAATCGCCATTTCAGAATCATCTATCAATATCAATAAACATAATTTCCTTTTTAATACTTCTCACAATTTAGACAATTAAAAATAAACAACTAAGAAAATAAAGGATTCTTTTAATAAATAACAAACTAAGTTTTGTATATAAATTGCGGTTTATATACAATTTTGATTTCTTAAAAGCCCTTCAAGATCCTCTTAATTACAAGGGGAGGGGTAGAATCGACTATAAGAAGAATAAGAAACGCTCTGTTTTCATGTTTTACGCCAACAGAACGAACTCCTCACCACCGCTCTCTCCGCCCTCTTCTCTTCCTCCTCGTGTATGCGAAAACCTGAGCTGGAGGTACGTTTAGGTGTCACATTGCATCGTTTTTGATTTCTTCTCCATATTTTTCGTAGAAAATCTCCGTGGAGCTTGACGAGGATGTGGAGGGGATCGATTTGGTGGTGATTTAAGCGCGGAGTGATTTGAGTTGGTGGTGGTCAGGGAATCGGATCTTTGCAGAAGCCGCAGCGCAGGAGGATAACAGGATGTGGGGCTTCTGCAATCCGTGATTGTGGTTTGTGGCTTGGTGATATTGGATTGGAAGACGATTGAGTGGGATATCGGTTTCGCATCGTTAGTTTTCCGAGACAGATTGGATTAAGGCGTCTATTGAGTAGCGGAAGGAAAGATTAAAGGCAAAAGAAGGGATCTTGATCGAACGGCTTGGAGATTTATAATCAAATGCCGCAAGACCAGCGAAAGAAGGTTAGGCTTGCGTGATGTGTGTTTTCCCTGATTGGTTTCTTTCTAAGCTTCTTCTTAGGTTACTTTCTTTTAACCTAGAGCATATTTTTTTTGGGAATAAAAGATCTTTTTTGATGCCCCGTTTTGGATAGATCTTCTCCTGCATGATTCTTTGTAGTTTCTGGAATTAATTATTTATTTGTTATCCGGGTGTTTTCTGTTTTGTAACTCTTAGATTGTTTTATTTATTTTATGCTGATTTAATCTGGAATTTTTAGTGACATGTAACTGTGGGACTTGTTGTTGCACACCAATCCTTTTAGTCTGATGTATTATTGCCACTGATCATCTTGTGGCAGAATTCACCTAAACTGGACTTTTTCAGTGAGTATGGGAATGTAAATAGATACAAAATTCAGGAGGTTATTGGAAAAGGAAGCTATGGAGTAGTTTGTTCTGCAGTTGATACACAAACTGGAGAGAAAGTTGCGATCAAGAAGATAAACAATATTTTTGAACATAAGTCTGATGCTGCTCGGATTCTCCGTGAAATCAAGCTTCTACGGCTTCTTAGGCATCCTGATATTGTAGAGATCAAGCACATTTTGTTGCCTCCATCGACTAGGAATTTCAAAGATATTTATGTTGTTTTTGAGCTCATGGAATCGGATCTCCATGAAGTCATCAAAGTTAATGATGACTTAACAAGCGAACACTATCGATTTTTTCTCTATCAGCTTCTACGTGCACTAAAATATATCCATGCAGGTATGGATCCAATTATCAGTTACTATGTGCACTTGCTGTTGTTGTATAATGCAATTCTTAATTGTACCTTACCTCTTCTATTGTCACTTTTTAAGTACAAAGTATGCTAAGATTGTATGAAATTATTAATTGTTTACTGCTTACAGAGAGATCCCTCATGTCACTAGTCAGTTTTCTTTTGATGATATAAACACACACATCTCAAACTTGTATTCCTTTAGCACATGCCATTATCTGATAACCTTTTCTTTTCCAAGTTTTTCTCAACCAATAAACCATAAAATGGTTAGATGATTGTTATTTTAGCACATTTCCCCGTTTTCTTAAGAACATGATATTCTGCATAGATCCTTTGTCATGTCATGTTCATTTGGTTTCCTTAAGTGATACCTGAGTCTGCCTGTTTTCTTCTCTTTCACATTTTCATCAGGAAAATTAAGTGATGTCCTGAACTTTGCTCTTTTCCCTGTCTTACTTCTTAGGATTATGAAAAGGATCATGGAAAATCATTGTCATTTACTTCTAAAAGGTGACAGTGGACTGCGATCATGCCATTCAACTCACTTTTATGTTCTATTAGGCTCGTCTTCTCTGTTTCTGATTTGTTTTTGCCATTTTATTTTTTTAATAACTTTGACCTCAAGTTGATTGATCCACTTTTTGTTGTTTAATATATTTTCTTTTAGAAAACTACAGAACCATCAAAGACCTTGTCCTGGTTTATTACGCTTTTGGTTAAACCATTCTGTTTTGCCTTAGTAGAATTAGTAACCATAATCCTAAAGATTGTAAATACTATTTGAACATAATTTTCTCTTATGAACAGGAATTTCACATGCATGCAATAACCTTGAAAATAATTTTAAGTCTTGATGTTGTTAAACCAGCCTGCGTATAGTTTATTTTCTTTTTCTGCATTCGATTAATCCATCATTTAAATATAATATAGTATATTTTTCTAGAATCGTATTTAACAATTGTTATTGTATTATCATTCTTATTGACATATAGGCCATTAATTTATGTATACATTTGTGACCACTTTCTACTATCTTTTTGTCTGTACCTTGTAGCAACAATCAACTCTAGGTTTTTTGATGTATGATAAATCTTACTGCAGCAAATGTCTATCATCGTGATTTAAAGCCAAAAAATATATTAGCAAATGCAAACTGCAAGCTCAAAATATGTGATTTTGGATTAGCAAGAGTTGCATTCAATGATGCACCAACAACAATATATTGGACGGTATGTTATGAAGTTGCAGGTTGCAGTTACCCTTGATTTCATAATTTACGATTCATATCTATTAGCTTATCAAATTCTTTGTTGCTGTTTCTTCTAAGCTGAGATTATTTAGTTGTTTGTCCTTCTGAAACTCTTATATATTGTAGGATTATGTTGCAACAAGGTGGTACAGAGCTCCTGAGTTATGTGGATCATTCTTTGGTAAGGTACAATATTTGCTCCTTATCTTTCTTAATTTTTTTTTATGTTCAAAAGTTATTACTTTTGGTGCTTTAAACATGTTATTAGTCTTTTGTCTAACTGTGAACACTTTGATTGCATTTGTTCTATAGCTTCATTTTGTGCATATACTTTGACTTTGAGACATGTTTAGTGCCACCTATTTGATACACATTACATGTACACAAGGCTCCTATTGTTCTATATAATTTGTTCTGTGCCTTGGCATGGGTATGTCATCTTTTTTTTTTTCAACTTCCTTGTACTTGTTTTTTTTCTATCTGAGACATTGATTCTGAAGTGAAAATGAATTACCATCTTGACATCTAGATGCTTCTTGCCTTGTATTCCTTCATCATCTATAGTAATTTGAGTTAGGAAATGGATCTTTTTCAACATAATTATTGATATATATTCTATGAATTGTTGGCTAGATCACATTGCTTCCTACATGAATAAACACTGTGCACTTTACTGTCTGTGTATAGAAGACATGATCCAGTTGCTTTTGCCAATTTTTATGCCAATGTAACACTAGTCCTCTTCAGCTGTCTCATTTTAGAAATGATCACTTTCATATTTAATATGATGATTTTGTAACTTCTTTTCTGAAGGTGTGAAACGAGAATGCTATTGATTAATTCATCGATGTTGGGCAGTTGTAATTTTGTAATACTAACAGCTTTGAAATTGAACATTTAATTTGATATAATGGCATTCTTTTCTCTGTTTGCTTGGAGATAGAGAGAATAGGTGTCGAGTTCTGTTCTCTTAGGGATATTTCATCATTCTGGTTTGAGGGGAAACATATGTATCTTTATTATACTTAATCCCAACTGAACCCTGGAATTGGCTTAGAGTAGCTACTTCGTTTTTGTTATTATTAGTGGTTTTTTATAAACTTTAAGGACAGTATACTTATGAAATTAGAAAGATAAGCATGTCCAGGGAGGATTCTTTTACTTAAGGGGTCAAAATATCAATATTTTGCTGGTACTCATGTTCATCTTTTCCTTATTTTTTTTAGCTTCTCTTTTGGACTGTGGAGTTGTTTATGTGAGTTTTAAAATAGTTTATTATATTGTAGTATACTCCTGCTGTTGATATTTGGAGCATTGGTTGCATTTTTGCTGAGATTTTAACTGGGAAACCTCTGTTCCCTGGTAAGAATGTGGTTCATCAGTTGGAATTGATGACTGATCTTCTAGGGGCCCCTTCCATAGATACAATTTCTAAGGTATGCCAACTGACTCGAATTTTATGTGAAAAGGCTACATGCTTAATTATACTAAAAAGTTCAAGAAAGCTCAATAGATCCTTTTAATGGATATATGCTTGTTTGTGTTATATGCAGATCTGCAATGAGAAGGCAAAAAGGTATTTGAGCAGCATGAGCAAAAAGCAACCTTTATCATTTGCACAGAAGTTTCCAAATGCAGATCCATTAGCTTTAGGACTCTTGAAAAAGCTTTTAGCTTTTGATCCTAAGGACCGGCCATCTGCTGAGGAGGTTCATGTTCAACAAGAATTATGCTTTTTCTATTTATTTTTTCCCCTAGCTTCTGCATTCATTTATAGGTTTGCAAAATATTATATCTTAATATCTGTCATTTCTAATGTGGTAATCTTGCTGCAGATATCTAATAAAGTGCTTGTTTTTGTTTCTAGGCACTGACAGATCCATATTTTAAAGGTCTTGCCCAACAGGAGAGAGAGCCATCTCGCAAGCCAATAAAAAAAATGGAGTTTGAGTTTGAGCAGCTAAGACTTACAAAAGAGGAGATTCGGGAACTTATCTTTCGTGAAATATTGGAATATCATCCTAAATTGCTGAGTGACTACCTTAACGGAATGGAGAGAGCAAAGTTTCTTTATCCTAGGTTTAACCTTCATAATACCTTCTCCTCAAGAATCTAATTCTAAGATATTCATCTTTTCACATTCTTATCATGCTTTACTTGTGCAGTGCTATTGATAAGTTCGCAAAACAATTTGCTCATCTCGAGGAGAATGGTAATAGAACAGATCTACTCATATTGGATAGAAAGCATGTTTCTTTACCTAGGTAATCTTTATTAGTTTAACTTTAACTATCTAATCTTTTAATAACAGCTCTAATTATTTATATGCATGCCTTGAGTAGCCTATTGGTGCATCAGCTCCATGGATCTGTTCATGCATAGATGTCAACTTGCTCTTGTGGTTCACTTATCTAACTTTCAGGCTCTATTTCTGTAAAGAATATCTTCTGATATGGATCATACATGTTCAAGTTTTCATACTTAGCTATTTGATGCTAGGAATTGTCCACATTAAGTGGGCCTAGAATAGTGTTTAAAATAAGATCAATTTCTTAAGACAAAGATTTAAACTTTCTTCAAAGATATGCATGATCAAGATCTCTCCATTTGAAATGACTATCCATTGTTGGAAAATCCTGAAATTGGGCAGGATTATTCTGACAGGGTCAGGAACTGAAAGGAATCTGCCTGAAACCCATGGAGACCTAGTGGATATGGCCATACTCAATTAGAATCCGCCAGAGTGATTAATGTGAAATCAATCAAAACAGAAAAATTAGCTACAATTGTTTAAGATGAACTAGATTTTGGCTGATCCAGCCAAATCGATCACTCGTTCGGAGAATTTGGGATTTTGGTCAGTCTTATTTGATCCTGATTTGAATTGGATGGATCAGATCACAATATGGCGATAAAACATTCCTTATGGTAACAGTAATCAGAATACTGTAGAGCATACAGTCAGTTTTTGCTTAATGCCATCCGCCAAAGTTAGTTTCTGAATTTTCTTACCTTAGTCTTCATCTACATAGAAAACCAACTCTGATGGTCACTAAAGGAATGATAGTAAACTAAATACATTTATTGAAATGGAAGATTTAGGCATATGGCTAGCAGAAAAAACACAGTTGTTGTTGTTTGAATTAGATGCATGCCACATAATAAAATGCCGTTTTCAGGACTTCAAATCACATCTCCCAAACCTCACCGATGTTCAATAAATCAAAAAGATCATAAATCTTTTCCAATGACTTAATTCTACCTATGCTTCTTTTCTTCAGAAGTCCAATTTTCTTAGCTTTTGCTTTGAGCAAGCAGTGTTATATAGAGAGGATCTTGGATCATTCTCTCCATCAATGTAAGCCATCAATAGAGCCATAAATTTTAATTATTTGGAGCCTGCTACATGGGCCTTTCATACAAGTCAGCTACATCTAGTGCCTAGAATTAAGTATTTTGATCATAATGTTGATATGATCTATAGAGAATTAAAATCATGATTGTATGTCACAGATAAGATGAAAGAATCAGTCTGTTCCCTAAATGCTTATTTGTTGGGATTGAATGCTTAAAACTTCATCTTAAGCTTGCTGTTGCTATTTGGCTTTCTCACATTATTAAATCTTTGTTCAAGTGTTAGGTAATTTTGGGACCATAGAGCAACCCTTTGGAAATTGTGTTATAATGCATGAATAGATAATCAAGAAGTTTAGACTTTAGAGTTACTAAAGGTTCAGAAGACAAGTAGTAGCTAAAGTTATTATCCTTGATTACCACAATGGTCAGTTATTATCCTCTTATTGCCTTCGGAAGGTATATTTTTTGGCTTCTATTGAGCTTGTTGGTGCTGCTTGACATTGTCAGCGATCACTCCATCACTACAATTTTGAGCATGGATATTAAGTTAGAAAATATTCAATAATATACATCATGCCAAAGGCATTTTTAGTGACCTAAGTTGGATTTGGACAACATGTGCACCCTAAGCATGCTTCTATGGCATATAATAATGTATCTCTCTATTTTTATGTACACAAGCAATTATTCTGTTATCTGGCTTAGTACCTTGTTATTGGAGTATAGTTCAGAGAGTGCTCGGAAGAAATATAGAACATATAGTTTGAAGTAGATTTTTTCATGGTTATGCTTTAAAAACCAGTTTATATCTCTTGCAAGTAACAAGGTCGTTTACAAAGGAGTAATCTTATTTTGAGGTCAAAGCTCATCATCAAAAGCAATTTATTCTAGTATCACATATGTTATTATTTTTTCTATGTGGATGTTTACAAAAATTAAAAATGATCTGTATGTGATAATAATAATATTAATATATTTGTTCTATGTTGTTGTGTATGAAAATTAAAAATGATCTGTATGTGATAATAATAATATTAATATATTTGTTCTATGTTGTTGTGTATGAAAATTAAAAATGATCTGTATGTGATAATAATAATATTAATATATTTGTTCTATGTTGTTGTGTATGAAAATTAAAAATGATCTGTATGGATGCTGGATGTTGCTACGGTCTGTTACAGACACTTTCTTTCATGTGGAACTAGTCTACTGCTTGTTGGGCCACCTTTTCATTTTTCTATGTTTTCCATTTCTGCTGTCAACTTAAATCTTATGCGTTGTATTATTTTTAATTTACCTGTACTTGAGTTTGTTGGTTTAACAAAAAAAGGGGTCTTCTGATAGGTCTACAGTGGTCCACTGTAACACTATCCCTCCAAAGGAAGAATCTAATAGGGGTTCATTAAGGAAAGCCTCAGATCTGTCAAATAAGCATGCTCATGTCCCTGGAAGGTTGACTGGATATATGGAAAGGAATTCACAGGCATGTCAAAGAATTCCAACCGGTAAGAGCCATCATACACATGCACCATAGCTAGTAGTTTATGGTTGCACTAATTATTTTTCAGTTTATTTTTTCAGATAGGTTAGGTAAAGTTGTTGGTTCAGTAATGCTGTATGACAAGCAAAGTGTTAAAGTGGCCTATGATTCAAGGCAGTTGATTCCAAACTCTGTTCATCCACCACAACCTGCTATTCCCATGATGCCCATGGCATGCTGTTTCTGCGGATCATTGGGCAAGTCAGAGATCTCCAACAAAGACCCAGCAGAGACCAAGCAGGGATATACTCAACATAATCCACTGCAACAATCCATGTCCAGCAAGATCTTTCCAGACAATGCTCTTGATTTGAGATCTACCACTTCCTATATTCCAGGAGGAGCCAAGGCCGATCCATCCAAATTAACCATGATGGACACAAGTCTGCTGCAACCAAAATTACCCTTTAATGGGGTTGCTGCCGCGACTGCAGCAGCTGCTACCGGAGCTCACAGAAAGGTTTGTATGGTTCAGCCTAGTGTGTCAAGGATGTATTAAGTTTGTGCTGATCATTGTATCATCTTCATGAGCTGTTCATTGTTGAAGTGCATTTAATTTCGGTTGATCAGCATATCATCTGTGTGAGCATTATTCTGATCCTGCCAAATTTGTGCAAAGAAGGGAACTAATTCGAAGGCAAATCGATACCCTTGCTCTTGTTTGCATTTTAAGGTAATTAGTGAGACCATCACTATAGCTTGGTTGCTTCTTTAACTAAATAACCTTTTTTATTATTGACCATGCATATTGAGACTTATGATGCTGAAAAAACAAAGTTTAGATTGTCAATGAGTGACTTCTTCCTTCGTAAAGCCGTATACTTGGAGAATTTTGAGTCATGTTTCTGGTTCCACGGAAAAAATCTGTCAGTGTGAATGCCCTTGTATGAGATTTGCTTTTGAGATCTTTGTTATCCAACAAAGGCTCAGACCAGAATCCATGACATTATTTTGTGTTAATTCTAGCAGAAATGCAAGTTGGGCATTTTTGTGCTGCTGTTATTGTGGACTCCTCTGACGTTCTACTGGTATCATTTAATAATGCAAATAGCAAATATTTATAAATTTTATTGATGATTTTTTATGAAGAAAATTTTCTTTTTGGGTTTTTTTCTGAAAGATATCCTTATTTTCATTTCAGATGATATTTTTATTTTTTATAATATCCATAATATCCTTTGTCATTGCTGGTTGTTTATGTTGTTTCCGTTTTTGTTCTTGTCTATCACTCTCGGGTATTTTATTTTTCAAAAAATATTAAATTTTATTCATAAATTATTATCGGATAACTACTTTTTAACTTAAATCCATCTAAATCCAAATTAAATTATTCAAATTTTATTTGATTTAATCTGAAAAGTATGATAATAAAAATAATAAATTATTCCTATAATTAATACGGAGAGAAATGAAGTGGTGGGGACACTTGGTTGGTCTAACTATTGTTTCAAAGCAGAGGACATCCGTGCCACGCGTCGCAAGAGTAGTGGGTACACTTGGTCGGTCAAACTATTATTTGGAGGTGGCGTCACTCACAAAAGTGAGTCTATCTTGGATCGACGTGTTTAAACAAAAGAGTAAGCACGAAGCGAGATTTCCACATTTGCCCCTCTCAATTTAAATTTGGCGCATAAGCTATTTATTAATGATGTTGAAATTGCAGACATATTAATGCCCTTCAAAAATTCCTTTCGGTATTTCTATAAATCACTAAATTTTATGTTTGAATTTAAGTTTTTAATAAACCATATTAATGCAAATTTTTAGGCATTTAAATATTTAAATATTAATAGGTTTGGTTAATTTGACTTTATTGGTTGAATATTAACATATTATTTTGAAGCGGTAAACATATAAAGGATAAATATGTAAAAGCTCTAATGTGTCTTCTCTATATGAACAGCCCAAAAAGATGGCCGGAGGAGTAAGCGTCCCTCCGTCTCTAGTTCTCTTCTTTCTCATTCTCTTGGTCGTTTGGGCATCGGCGAGAAGCGGGTGGCGGAGACCAGCGCGACGATGGCGGTGGGGGATGGCGACGCCAAGCCGCTGGACCTGTTCCTGTCCATCGGCTTGGACAGGCGGACGGCGGAGGGTGCCCTCGTTAACCAGAGGGTCACCTCCAACCTCACCGCCGTCATCAAGGAGGTAAACGTCTCTCCATCCCCATCTGCTTCTCGGACGACACACCCTCCATCGTCAGTTCTTCTCTCGGGCAGCTTGCGAGACTAAAATTTTATCTCTTCTTTTCAGGAAAGTATTCATGTGAGTCGAAAATTGAAAAAGAATTAAAGAATAGTCACATGCTAAGAATTGAAAGAGTCGAGTTTAATCCATAACTTAACAACTTAAGCTTGTGTATTGTATTACTGTCCATTTTGTTAGTCCTAAAATCTTAACATGGTATTGGCTGTTGCAAATGAGAGCCAAATGTTGAAGCTTGGCACATGACTTAATAGTTTAAGCTTTCGGATTTACTGATGTCTAATTTTTGTTTGTGTTAGCTCTAGCCAGTTTAACGTATACTTCTTGAATTCAAATCTGAGTACTTCAGCCCTTTCTCACAGGCAGGTGTTAATGGATGCAGCAAGACGATAGGAAACCTTCTTTACATGGTATGAATCTTTTAACACTTTTGGTGACTCATGAACTGCTAAAAACCTTGATGTTGAATTCTGAATCCTCTCGTGTGCGAGATATAGGTTGCGACCAAGTTCCCTGCAAATGCACTCATTCACCGGCCTACTTTAGTCCAGTACATTGTCTCATCGAAGGTAGCTTTTTAGCTGTGTTGCATAATAATAAGTTTTCGGATCTTAATTAATGAATTTTTATTTTATTTTTCGTTAATTATTTTGTTTAACAGGACTTCACAGGAAATCATGATCAGATTTCACTTGTTTATGCAGATAAAGAATCCTGCCCAACTTGATGTAGCTTTGTTATTTGTTGGGGCATTTGGCCCTGAAAGCTTCAGTTCGGATGAATTTGAACAAGCTTGTGGTGTAGGTATGGTTCTTGTGATTCTTCCCATACTGATGATTATTATGAATGTAACTCAAGGGCATGGACGTTTGTTGGCTCGAGAGATTATTAGATTATTCACAAAATCTAAAAAGAAACTGAGATGATGTGGAAACTGGAAAGAGTTTTTTCTGCTGCTAGTTTGTCATCTCTTTACACTCTGAAATCTGAAATTGCATCTTGCTTGCTAAATCAAGTGCATGGACTAGCTTACATGAAAAATAGGATGGTCAACGAACTTGGCACTATATAGGGTTAATTTAGAGGCCTAAATTTAACATCAGATAATGGGTTCTTCATTATTATGACACCATTTTTGGTTCCTTTGGGCTTTACATGCTTTTTATTGTGGCTTAAAAGTTGAGCTTTCTACTTGTCATTGTACTTCTGGAGGTCATATTAGTTCTACATCTTATCTTGAATTTGCTTCGACTATCATAACATTTCAAGAATACCTTTTCATTTCTTAATTCCTGTTGGAGGCATTACCCGTAGAATGTTAAAAATTATTTGTCATTTCAAGATTCTATCAACAATTTGCTTAGGTTTTTCTTCCAAAGACTTTTTTTTTTCAATATAAAATATCATTTTTGCTAGACTTTGTCAACCTGAATGTAGGGAAAGACTATAATTTACATTCACATATTCTACTGATTAAAAATGCCATCAATACAAACTGATTTGTTTACAAAATACTGAAAGCTCTTAACCCATCATCTCATAAAGCTTGGTTTCATTGCCATGTCATTTTCAACTTTGAAAATCCATATATCTCTTATTGTTGATGATGACATACTAGAAAAGTGGAAGCTTACAACATAGTTTGCCTTACCGGTCTATACCGGTATACCGACTAGTTGTTGGTATGATACGTACCGAGCTATACCAAGCATACTGACACATGATACATGAGGTGTACTAATGTATCGCCCATACCAGTCCCTTGTCATACCAATACGTACCGCCCATATCGAGCGGTACGACGAACCTTGGCTTACATTTACTTATTAGGAGAAACAATTTTGCATACTCAATAGCTTTCTCTTGCTCGTTCATTAAAGTGCATAACACTTGTTGAACTTATTATAGAACTTGTTCCCTTATTTCTGTTTATTATATAAGTAGTAAAACAATGAAAGAGGGCTGTAATTTTTTACCATTAACTAGGAAAAGTGAAAAAATTTACTCTATCAGTCTATCTTCACTAACCAAAAGTTGCAATTAGTTTAAAAGTGTAGTAGTTTGTCTATAAGGTGTCCTTGATCTTTTTATATGCAATCATCTCATGTGAACAGTCTCTTAGGACTGTGTTTATTGACCCTCCAAGACCCCACATTGGCGGGAGACCCCACATTTTACAAGATGCCTTGAGGCATCTCATAGTATTTGCAATACATTTAAGCTGATTGAGATATATTTTTGTCTGTTAACTGTAAATTATTGGTATTATCTCCAGACATCAATCTTGCATGATGTAGTGTGTGGCTTTTAACTTCTTTTAGTACATATATGTGAACACAATTTTCAACTGTTGTTGTAATTTGCTGTTTGTGAAGTATTGCAGGAGTTGATGTTTCTGTTGAAGAAATTCATTCAACAGTTGCTGCAGTTCTGGAAGAAAATATGGATGCTATATTGGAACATCGCTATCATATTAATGGTTAGTTTCTTCTTATAAATTATTGCATATTTTACTAATTGTTATTTTATGATTCTTGTTTTGTGTGTTCCAAAATAATGCCAAAGGTCATTATAACCATGGCATTCATGCTAATGCTATTGTTGTGCCAGCAAGTTCTGATTCCATGCATCTGTGCTTTATGTTCTATCATGTTTAATCATTAATGATTATATATCTGTTGTGTATGATGATCTGGCATGTTGTATTGGTACATAGATGCAAGGAGATATAAAGACGTATTAATAATTTTATAAAATAACTTTAGAATACTTGTATATCAATGTAAGAAAAATGCAAAATTTTACAAGGTGGACTTAGTGAAGGCTGCAAATTAGAAGGGGACATATCTCTCACTCAATATTTGAAATGTATAATTTAAAGAATTTAATCAGCACATGGATTGTAGAACTATATCCAGTAGGGGCATCTGTGTGACATGATTTGCAGAGAGTGACAGTCTAGAAAACATTCACAATTAGACAGCATACTATGCAGGCCCTGGCTGCCACGTGCTGGAACACATGGCATGGAAGTTCTTTAGCTGAGGGCTGTGCATGCCTCTTTAGTGATAATCTATTGTCTTTCCAGCAATTTAATTAACCTTCATTAACAAACGATTAATTGTTATTTTACTTGAAATTCCATTTTGGCATTTGCTAGGCAAAATCTGTTTCAATTATTTTATTGCTTTCAATTATTTAAAGTGCTAATATGTGTGGTTAAAATCTTACCTCCTCTTGAGAGGGTTTAATTATGTTTATAAAGGTTTCTGTCACCTGCACAGATTTTACTGTAAACATGTGTTATCATTTTTTCAACATTTCCCTCTGTTAGGTCTTCAGTAATCGTACTCTTTTCGTGAGGAAATTTAGTCGTCCTACTTTTTGTTATTTTTTAACCATACAATAAATGTAGTGAATAGTTAATGGATATGCTTCAAATTTGCTGAGCTGTTTGGGACCAATGAATTCGCAGTCATAGTTACTTGGTACTTGGTACTTGGTAGTATCAATAGTTAAGGACATAATAGTCACAAAATGAAGCTTAAGATAAAAGGTGCAGATTCATTTTTCTAATGAAGCCTTGAATAGGATTACGTATAAACTAAGTCTTATTAGATTTAAGATTGAGTCTATGGGCCTTGGAATTAGTTTGTCATATCTTTTAAGATTTTGCAATAATATTCTTTTCGATAAATATGTGATTACTGTTGAATATAATTTGTGTAAAATCTGTTACCATTAGTCTTCTTGGTAGTACATGCTGTCAGCATATGTTAAGCCATTAATGGTTTAGTTAGGCATGATGTGTTTGATTTTTATGTGGAAAATCATTGGTTCCTACATTCTGTAAATTACAGAGGTTTTGTCTAATTTTCTGTGTTTTATATTTGCCAATGTTCAGAGTCACAGAATAGAGTGTTTAACATAGAGAGGATTGTTTGGAAACAAGGTAAACCAAAACTAGTACAAGTGTATTAAAAAAAGAAGGTTGTTAGCTGCAGACGCCATGTTTTCTCTCCCTGTTCTGTTAATTCACCATTCTATTCTTCCTAGGTCACTTTAATTGCAGGCCTAATACCCTGGCTATGCCTCCAAAATGCATGCTACACCATACTTTTCTTAAAATTTGTTATAAAGTGTTACTGAGATGAATGCACAACATATGTTCTGGTCACTTGCATCCAGTTGGATGCTTGGGTCCATCTGTGCTGGGTTGTTCGCCTGCATGATTGCATTGGATTTGACTCTTGGGCCTCCTTACATTAGACCGGAGCCTCGGCCACAAGCCTAGCTCATCTAGGCCTCTATGTTCCTTGGGCCAGCCCACGTGGGTCTACCCATGTCAGGCGTTTTCCTATTAATTTGATTACTCAAATATGCTTGACTTTTTCCACCCTGATGTTATGGTCACTTTGTTTAATTCAGTTGGCAATCTATGTGGGCAAGTCAGAAAACAACAACCGTGGGCTAATGCCAAAATTGTTAAGGTATTATAGTTAATATAATGCAGAAAAATTATCATTAAAGATTCTGTTAAAAAATTAGGAAATTTTCTGGGTCTTCTTATTTACTTCCTTCATCAGGAGGTGATTGATGAGAAGCTTCATCGGATACTTGGGGAAAGAACAGCAGAAGATGATAAAAAGCCTTTGAAAAAGCAGCAACAAAAAATGGTTAAAATTGACGTGAGGATGTTTGTAGCATTTGGTAGGATGCAGTTGTGGTCTTTGGTAGATTGTCATAGCTGTATGCTTGTATTTTTAGGAACAAACAGATGGCGCAATCACACCTGTCCTAACATTGGAAGAGGAAGTCAATCCTTTCTTGATATTTCCAGAACCAGCAGAGAACTATAAGGTATCGATCACTAATTACTTCTTTTACATATTTCATCATTGTTACTTTGTTAACTTGTGAGCATTAGATTTTCTTTGTTGCACTGGATATCCTGGACTGTCTTCTAACTGTTGTCATCAACTTGGCTTCTTTGATGTCTGATAGATTTTGTTCAGTAAACATGTTGGACAAAGCTGCAAAATTAATCTGTACTCTGTGTTGGTGACTTATACAGTGTTATATTTTCTCTTTCATCTCTCTCTATATATGGTAGGAGATTTGATGAGCAGGTCTACTTAATACTTATACAGCTCTAATATTTTTAGAGGTGCCCTAGTCAGAGTTAAGTACTCTGTTGGGGATAACATTGTTATGCTTGATTTCTTTTCACCAGGGTATTGGATTTTTATGCTTTGCAGACCCTTTGTTCTTATGCTGTTGGTTGACTATTTCCTCACGTTTCTTCTTCTCTTTTTTTTTTTTTCTCTATGTTTTTTCCTCTGTTGAGAAATTCCGATAATTGGCCATTATTACATATTAGTTGTACCATCCTACTTGCCTTCATTTTTTTCCATCTGAAACGTTATCTTCAATTGTGTCCTCTATGTGACCCTGCATATATCAAATTGTATGAGAAGCATTTTAGTCTTGCAATATCTCATATTTTTATTTGTTGCAAATAGATGATAAAGCTTGTGCAAGCAACTACCTATAGCATCATTTCATTAAAATAAAACACAACAGGAATGCAAAAACACATTATCAACAAGGAATACATTGATTAGTTTAACAAGCATAGGGAACATATAAGAAAACTAATCTGTTCAAAGAAAAACTTTATATGAAAATTTCATCAAAAACAGAAGTTTCATTTTGCAAACAGATGGTAAGGCTCCTACAATTTCATCAAAAACAAGAATCTATTTAATTTACTATTCCAATGGTTGATCAATATGGTGGACTCAACAATTTCTCCTGGTCTAATCCAAAACCAAGCTTACCATCCAGTAGGCTCACCTTGTTGGGTTTTTCCAGCAATAAGTTGGCTGATATTGAACTGTTCCGGGAGTAAGCCCTACCATTGGGTACCAATTCCCATTTTATTTTATACCAATACCAACTTTCTCTCCTCTTCATTCAATGCCTCCTTCAACCCCTCCTCTCTCTCTGCTTCTCCTGAGCAGTAGGAAGAATGGGGCAGACCAGGTGCTTCTTCTTCTCTGACCTGTCAGATGAGCAACACGAATGGGGCTGATCAGTCCTGCTGCACTATCTCCTCCATCAAGGGTATGCATCTTCACCCTCTCCTTTCCCCGTCCCTGTGTGTGCGTGCATGCGTGCGTGCATGTGTGCATGCACTGAAATCACCCTATCCTACGAGACACAATTTTTTACTTCTATTTACAAGAAATCATGAGTATTTCATATGCAAAGGTGCTTGTTTAAGATGTGTGTGTGCATACGAATACACTGAAATTACCCTCTCCTACAAGACACAAATTTTGACTTCTATTTACAAGAAATCATGAGTATTTCATATGCAAAGGTGCTTGTTTAAGATATAAAAATATTTGAGAAGAGTAATCATCACTAAATTTGTTTTTTAACATATTCTGCCAACTGTCAGTTACAGCATATTTGATTAAATCTAATGGCTTCAATCTTCATCTTTGCATTACATAACTGGCTAAGCTACCCAGTGAACCTTGACTCTTGGAGGAGATCTCTATTAATAGGTTCACGCTAAAAGTTGTCACCTGACTAACCTCTTGATATCTGCCTGATGTACTTTATAGGATATTTGCTCTTCAGAGAGAAGCTATTGCAAATTCTGATATGGCTAATATCTGTTTGACCACCCTGTTATTAGCCTAAGAATATCTGCTCTCAAGTAAATAATCTAATATTTTCTTTCCTTATCTGAATTCAGTAAGATATGATAGAAACCACTGAAGCTTGGGTATTGTACAGCATGATTGTTCATGTGACAGTACCTTGAACCATTACCTCCTTGTTTCCCTCTATGGCAGGATACTTGTGGTCCAAATTTCAAGAAACTCAAACCTAAAACTGAGACTAATTCTAATTAAATAAGCTGAGACTAAAATTAGGACCTCAAACTGGCCTAAAATTTGATCCAAATTAGAGACAAAGAGACCCATGAAAAATATTTTTAATCAAAAGTTTCTTAAGCAGTTAAAGTAAATCCAACCTAACACAAGGCCTCACCTAATTAACTCAAAAGTATATAAGAACATATGGAAAAATAAGAAAGGTCCTTTTAACTCTCAAGTCCTAACCTAAGCAGAGGAAAGAAGACTCAATCTAGTTATTGTGACATTTCCATTTGCTTCTACTGTGTTGCACACAAGCCTGTTGGAGTTTAATCGTGTAGCTTCATTCAACTAATTGCAGGATGACCTTGTACTCATATTGATTAGTGCCTGCACTTGGATTGAGAAACCAGTCATCAAGGATGTTCTATCCACTGTTGACCCTTACAATTTTACCTTGACCTTTGCAATGTTGGAATCTTGTAGGAGTTTTCTTTCTAGCTATTTGTACTTGATCTTCAACTTAATGGGGAACTATTAGTGTATTTTAATGGGGAAGTACTGTTGAATTGTGAATTTTGGCACCCCATTCTCTATTCTATTTCTTACTACATGTGTTATTGAAACTTGAAACAGTATGTTGTTTTCATGTTTCATGGAATTGGGCTTTAGTTTGTGTCTTGAAAATTGAAAGTTCCTTAATGAGTTAATTCTATCTTCTAATTCCTGTAATTTGTTTTCAGGATCCAAAATTATGACCTAGATACATATCTATATCAGGTGTATATGATTTGCAGTGTTAAAAGAATTGATTTTGAGATTTCAACCTTTTTGTAATTAGTATATGTTTTTTATTATTTGGTGGACAACCTCAGTTGTGTTTCATATCTGGAAATATGATGAGGTCTCTGGCTGATGGGACATCCTTTATGTCAGGTTCATACAGAGATTTTCTTTAGTAATGGAGATATCTGGAGGGCTCACAATACAAAGGAGAAACTAGAGAGACATCTTAAGGTTACTGGCGGGAGGGTTTTCACTCGCTTCCCTCCTGAACCTAATGGATATTTACACATTGGTCATGCTAAGGTAGAGTTATTGTGCTTGTAAGAGCATGATTTTGGTGTCATAGTCTCATGGAGATTATCTTATATATATAGTTATATCTTCAGGCACTGTTTATCAATTTTGGTTTGGCAGAAGAGAGGGGTGGATCATGTTACTTAAGGTGAGGAGTAGGATATTCTTTCCATTTTGAGAGTGTTCAGTATGAGTTTGCTTTCCACTAGTAGATGTTGTCTCTATATATGCGATTAGCTTCTATTTGACAAACTTTTGCTTGCCTAAGATGACTTATATCTGCATAATGAAAATTTGTTGTGTTGCTAACTAATTGGCTATACCGTGCACCATGGACAAATACTTAAATATCATCTTTGGTGCTGTTCTTTACTCATTGTCATGTTATTCACATCAATGCCAGTTATCACACTTCACATATCCACCTTACCACATACATAACGCCCTTATGAAAGAAAAACTTATGAGCAATACAATATTGGTTGAATAAACTCTTCGTTGTTTAAAATATTGGATACATGCTATTTATTTGTCTTCCTTTTATGTCAAAAATTGAACAGTTTGTGAAGGAAACTCAGAGTATTTTCAGTAATCTTAGGAGTCAGCTTTACAGGACAATTCATGACAAGAAATTTTTTGATACTACTCTATGATGTTGAGACAAAAATATAGAGTTTGTTTCACCAAATATCAGACCTCTGAATCATGATGATAGCTGCTTATCTTTCTGCCTTCTAGATTTGATGATACCAACCCTGACGTCGAAAAAAGAGAATACATTGATCATATCCAAGAAAACATCCAATGGATGGGTTGGCAGCCTTTCAAGGTCTAGAATGTTTGGTTTCTTTGCTTTTTTTTATTGTGATGAGCATTATTTGACAAGTAGTTTTCTTTATCAGGTTACCTATACCAGTGACTATTTCCAAGAACTCTATGATCTAGCAGTCAAGCTGATACACAAAGGTCTAGCTTATGTTGATCATCAGGTTTGTTTAATCATTATTTGCGTATATATATAGAACATGTTATTAGTATTTCTGTGAAGTGTGTTAATAATGTGAGAATAATATCCATGTTCTCATTAAAAAATATGAGAAATGAGAAGCAGAATTCTTGAGCAAACTTCTTAGATGGTATTTCTTGTCCTTTCTTATTGTCCCTAGAGCCCTGAAGAAGTCAAGGAGTATAGAGAAAAGAAAATGAACAGCCCGTGGAGGGATAGACCTATAGCAGAATCATTGAAGTTGTTTGAAGACATGAGGCAGGGCTTCATTGATGAGGGCAAGGCAACATTAAGGCTAAAGCAAGATATGCAGAGTCATAACAAAAATATGTATGATTTGATAGCATATCGTATTAAGGTGGGTTACTACCTGTAAAATTCTAATGGGATAATTGCTAGTAATATTTACATACCTAACTTGTTTGTTGATCACACTTTACAGTTTACTGCTCATCCTCAAGTTGGTGAGAAGTGGTGTATATATCCTAGTTATGACTATGCTCACTGCACTGTTGATTCTCTCGAAAACATTACGCATTCAGTGAGTTATACTTTTATAATGTGTCTCTGAATTTTCTTAAAAAATCTGTCTGTAACTCTTCTGTAACAAGTCTTGTTGGTATTGCAATTTCTAGTTGTATTTTATTATCCAACTTGATTATAAAACACAATGTTCAATGGCAATTCATTAGTTACAAATTCCATCTCCTTTATGTGGACAAAGTTTTTGAAGTGGACTTTCCACAAGCAGCAATTCTACACAGAGAAAAGAGAAGCTAAAGTTTCTGAGATGAAATTCAATAATAAAAAAATGACTTTCTGATAGAATGGAGGTTTAGAGATAGGAAGCAGTGAAAAAAAGACAGGCTTGCAGCCTTCTTTTTCCTCACTTATCGAAAGCAATAAATAGTGTGCATTTGATCATCGGCAGTATTAGGACCCTTTCCTGATCTCAATAGGACCCAGAATAAGTATATGACTTTGAAGGAAACAATTAAAATTCTCCCCTCTCGGAACCTTGGCCAAGACTTCAAACTTGTACAGGAATCTTTAACCTATCTTCCATGGAGGAGTTACCAGATATAAATTCATGCATAGGAGGAATATTCATCCTACAATGTCCTACTTTTAGCTTGTTTAGTTATTTTACAAACCACTAAAATATATGGTTAACAATCAACAGAAATTTAGTAAAAAAATAGCAAGTATTTCTGTGTTGGTTGGCACTGGTCGATAAAGGTCGGCACATTCCATTCTAGAAAGGTGGTGCTGAACCAACACATGCCTAGGCAAAATTTTGGCTTGTCATGGTGTGCCTACTGGTACCATGTTGTGCCAGAAGGGTATGGGCAAATATCACCATTTCAAGCTGACTTGAAAAACAGAATCCTTTTTTACATTGTTAAGTCAACTAGCAGCTTCAAACACTTCCAATTTGTATTTCAAGTCCCCTAGGAGTTAGACCCTTCTTCCAAAAGAATCTCCTTAAATGTATGCGGTGCCTGTAGAGGCAGTGTTTCCAGCTGCACTTTTGATGGCTTGCTTCATATTTAGAGTTTACCAAAGCCAAATATATGATTACTTTTGTATGTGATTAGTTTAGCAGAAACTTGCAGATATGACGTTGAGAGCAAAACAAAAGCCAGATTGTCTTGAACAATCTCAATATTCAATTAATTATTCTTATTGTTTGCACCTCTATGAACATTTTTAAAAAAATTGAAAGAAATTTTCATTACATTCAAATGGCAATGTTCACACACTGACTCAAACTTGAGACCTATCACTTGTGCAATAATATACTAATCAACCCGGATGTCTCAACAGAGACACCTCTATGAACATTTTGCTCTAGATTGTTAAGCTTTACACTGTTGAAGTAATATTTTGTGCTTCTTTCCAGCTTCCACTAGTTCTGCACTAGTGCCTGTTCCCATTTCTTGTTTGGCAATTTAGACCAGCTTTTCTTATGGAAACTCAACAATGATGAGAGGTGGGTAATTATGGATAGAAATTAGAAAATGGATTTAAAGCCGAAGGATGGAACAAATGTGTTATTACATTTAAGGTTTTTAATTTCGTACTGTACCGGTGTACCGAGCTTTGCTTGATACGGTACGGTACAGAGTACCGAGCGGTACACCAAGGTGTATCAAGCGGTATGCCTAAAAAAGATAATAAAACCCTTCGAGTTCGATATCCTTATTAGAAATGAGTGACGACGAAGGCGGTTTACAAAGGTGGCGTCGGGTTGAGTTCCAACGTCCGACGGTGTTGCTACGAGTGGGGTTGCGACAGGACCAGAAGCAAAGGAGTTAAGGTCGGAGGGAGGTAGCCTCTTCTTCCGCGAGGGCATTTTCAAGCGGTCATGGTTCTTGACGACGAGGACGGCGAGGGAGGTCGGGACCAGAAGCGAAGGACTCAAAGTTGGAGGGAGGCAGCTTCTTCTGCGAGGGCTTCTTTAAGCGGCCGCGGTTCTTGCGGACGAGGTCGGCAAGGGAGGTCGGGACCAGAAGCAGAGGAGTCAAGGTCGGAGGGAGGCAACTTCTTCTGCAAGGGCTTTATTTCTCCCGTTATCGCTCGATATCAATCGGTACAGGTTGGTAACAGTCAAAATTTTGACCGTTATCGCCCGATACAGTCCCGTATCGCTCGATACAGGGCCAAAAGACTGATACCGTCCGGTAGCGGACGGTTAGCGTACCGGTCTACTAGCAAACCGATACGTATCACTTGTACCGGGCGGTATGGAATGGTATTAAAATCCCTGATTACATCATCCAATTATAATGCAATCCATATTTGGAGTGTTCATTTCATTTGAAGTTTTATTTCTGTTTTCTTTTCAATATCTCTTTTATTCAAATATATGATTCCTTTTAGTATCTCTCTTATACAAATACATGACATTAAATTTGTGCAGCAGAAACTTTTAACTGCATGTTATGGATGTTGAATTTTGCTTAATTGTTCAGGTCATACTATTTTTTATTATTTTTTGGACAATATGCCTTGTGTATAATCTCAGATAAAAGTATACTTTCTGTGTCTGTATTTGTGGGTCTTACTTTAGAGTTAATTATCCTTATTTGAAGTAGTTATCATGATTCTCAAGTTTTCTTTTTTAATTCCAATTACTGGCTTTAGGTTAGCAAGGAATTTTTTGTAAGAAACCTTGGAAAGTGTGGTTTGTGGATGACCTAATAGACAATGGTGCCATTTAGCTTAGTGGCCAGGCCATTGTTTAATGTGCCTGTATTTGAAAATGCATTAACAGTGAAGTTTCTATTTGTGATGCCAGTTCTATTCTTTATTTGGGTTATAGTGACCAAAAAAATAATTTATTTATGTACTAATATATTGTTAAAATTTTTCTTATTCTTTTGTAGCTATGTTCTCTTGAGTTTGAGATCCGCCGTCCTTCGTACTACTGGTTATTACTAGCTCTTGAACTTTACCAGCCATATGTCTGGGAATATTCACGTCTAAATGTTTCAAATACGATGATGTCTAAGCGTAAGGTCTGTTATTTTGCTGTCCATCATGTATGACATACTCCATGGTCTATTTCCAAAAATTCATGTTCATGTTTTCTTTTGTTGCAGTTGAACCGTCTAGTGATGGAGAAGTGGGTAGATGGCTGGGATGATCCTCGTTTAATGACACTAGCTGGATTACGTCGCCGAGGAGTGTCTTCTACAGCAATTAATTCTTTCATACGAGGACTTGGAATTACAAGAAGGTGTCATGTTGTTTATTTACTATCTTATAAGGAGTTGCCATTGATATCTTTGTTTATCTGCAATCTTAATTAAAATATTTGGAAACTATGATGACATCCAGTGGCCTTGGAAACTATGATAATATTTTCATTTATACAGACTATATTTTGTTCATGTTCATGCAAACTAATACACATGGGAGTATTGTTGGCAAGGATTGCCGTTGCAGGTATCGGATCCGTTTCGGTGATCTGTTGGACCAGTACATACCGGTCAGTACCAGTGTACCATATGGTACACTGGTATGTACCAGTATTTCACAGTGGAAGAAAAAGAGGGAGAAGAAGTGGTGGTGGAGGAACAAAAGAGGAAGGAGGAAGGAGAAAGGGAGAAGGAAGAAGCGATGTAGGAGGAGAAGGAAGAAGAGGTGGGAACGTACTTGGGAAGAAGGAACACGGGGCAATAGCATTGGCAGCAGCGTGAGTAAGTATTCATGAAGCAGAGGAGGTGGCAGTGGCATCGCAAAGCAGTGGCATCAGGAAGCAACAGCGGTGGCAGCGACACTGTGAAACAGTGACAGCGATGATGGCAGCATCATTGTATGCGAGAAGAGGGCTCACATTCGTGAGCCCTAATTTGTTTTTTTTTTAACACTGAGTTGGATGGGCCCACCGCTTTTTCCAATTCTTTTTATTTTAACCAGGCCACCTGAAAGAGGGGTGGTCCACTTATCAGCCCATGCCCTGACCGGTACATACTGCCCATTTCGTACCATTTCAGATGGTACAGTAGTCCTTGATTGTTGGAATATGGTGCTGGTGCTATACAATGACATAATTGGCTTTATCTTTTTACCTCATTCATAGAAAACTCATACATTGTTATCTTTGAGAGAGAGATTTCTATGATAATTAGGCAAAGACGCTCTTTTCTGTGTTGACCTAGAATACAACTTTCTTTCTTGAGTGACTCAATCAAGCTTTCAGCTAGTTTATGTTTTCTGTATGATGATTAGTTACATTTTTTATTTTTCTTCAAGTATTTACATATACCAGTCCACTGTATAACAATTATGATTGTCTGTACAGTATGATATACGAACGTGTGATACTGGGAATATAATATAAAATATTCTTGTGTCAGTATTACTTTGATATGTTCAGAATGCTATGTTCCAATGTGAAATTAAATTGGCAGATACTTATCAATATGATTGAGTGTCTATCATTGTTTTTCTTACTTCAGAACCATGTAAGGCATGGGCCCATCAGCTGGTCCCTTGTGGTTCAAAAGAGAGCACTAGGTCATGGTTTGCTGCACAAATTACACTAGTGAGCAACAGGATGTACTTATAGATGTGAAGCAAACTTGGTGTAGGTTAATTGTTGTTTCTTAAACAATTGGTGTAAAGTGAAAATCAGGTCAAATTACAGATGTGTATTTTGCTACTCACCCTTGAAAATTTTAAAATATTGTCTAGTGACTGCAGAAGGTCTGTTTTTTAAACAGGATTAGATTGCTTGTTAACCTAGATGATCTTTTTTACTTCATTGACAATGGATCCTTTTTTTTCTTGTTAGAAAATCTTTGGTTGAGTCATTGTGGTAAATATTTTTTTCTTTTGCCTTCTTTGATTGTCTACAGTGATGAGGGCATTATTGTAGCATGTTTAATAATAGTGGATTTTGCATATGTGGTTACTAATAAAATTTGACATCCAGTGGTAATAGTATGATACGTGTTGATCACCTTGAACATCACATTAGAGAAGAACTCAACAAAACTGCACCTCGAACTATGGTTGTTTTGCGTCCTCTCAAGGTATCAGTCATATCATTAGAAATATCCTTTATTACTTAATGGATGCTTATTTCTAGGTTTATCTCTGTTACCTCAGGTGGTTATCACAAATCTTGATTCTGGATTGATAATGAATCTTGATGTGAAGATGTGGCCTGATGCTTCATCAGATGATGTTTCTTCTAGTTACAAGGTTCACAACTTAAGATCATTTAAATACCCTGATTTGAGTCATTGTGAATGTGCAACTGGAGATCATTTCCATGAGGCCATGCAAAAATTTTAGATGATAGTAATGTACCTTTGATATATCATTTATTCATGTTTAAGAGCTATCTCAGTCAGAAAATTCCTATGTTGTTGATACATTGAAATAAGATTTACCTTCCTTTCAATGTTTTTCCCTAGATATGCTTGAGACGGTCATGAAACTTGTTAAGGACTTCATATCAACTTGTTGGACAACCTAGAATTTCATGATTGTGTGCTCTATTTATCATTTTAGCGATGTTTGTGCTTCTCATTTGAATTGGTACTACTTTCTGAAACACAAACACAAAACACAATTTGGTAATGTAGTCTAAGGGAATGGTGATATCACTATGTTACCAGATGATTTCTCTTTTCAACTGATTGTGAGTGAATTATGTGGCAGAATCTACAGCTTACTACCCAAATGTTTAGGTTGCTAGCATGTTAGCTAATGGACTATATTAGATTTTGGCTTTTAGGCTTCTATTACCAATGCAGTCATTTATGCCTCAATGAAATCTTGTTCTATGTGCTATGGATAAAATTTGGCATGCCTGCAAAACTGTAGCAGTGTCTTGTTGCTTGTCAAAACTTTAACCATAGGTCCATAACAATTTTTTTTCTTGCCAAATTTTGTTTACTTTACACTAAAATGATGCAATTTATCTTATTTTAGACACATATAAGCACCAGCAACTCTACATATGTAATTAGCAAACCAATAAAAGCCCTTTCAAGTTGTGATATATTTCATGAAGAGCACAATGATTCATATAAAGGTCTAAAAACTAGGTAAGGTGCCGATATCAGTTGGCAAATGGACTAGGAGGGTTGACACATCAATACTTGGTATTGGTTGGTAAGGCCTGGATCGGATGTGAAGAGAAAGAAAAGAGGGGAGGAAGAGGAAGAGGAGTAGATGGAGGTCGAGGAGGCAGAAGAAGAGGTGTACCAGAGACAAAGAACGAGATGGCGTCAACAATGCAATGGGGTGGAGGAGACAGCAGCAGCAATACTGCAGGGAGAATGAAGAGGTGTAGGAGGGAAGAGAGATGACATGAGAGAAAGAGAGGGACAACACATGAGAGGAAAGAATGTTAGGAGAAAAGAAAAAGGAAAAGACAACTGTTAGAAAGCTGTCAAAACTAAAAAAATGGGGGTACTGGGTGATAGGCTTTCTCTTAGGCATACCTTGTGCCAACCTTAAAAACCGGATGCTATGCCTAATATTGTAATCATACTGGGGTAAGCCCAGTATGAACCAGGGCAAAAACCAATGATTTGTGTACCGATTCATGGTTGGACTGATAGATATTGACTTATATCCACCTTTACATTCGGATTTTATACCATGATTCATAAATCTAGTTGCTAATTGTTGTGAATCATTACGTATGGGTAAGGTTCTGAATATCGTACCGTACCGGTGTACCGATCAGCTATCGGTACGGTATGTACCGAGCTGTACTGAGCGTATCGACACATGATACACTAAGGTGTACCGATATACCGTCCGTACCAGTCCTCTATCAGACCAATATATACCGCCCGTACCGAGCAGTACAGTATGGTATTGCAAACCATGCGTATAGGTATGCAATTTAAGAAACATAAAAACCTAGTTAGAGTTCTCTTTCATTGTTGGTAGTGAAACAATTATCAATTATTATACTTTTTAGGGTTTCACCTATGTCTTTGAAGCAACCAAAAAGTTTTCAAAATAAGCTTTCTCACCTTGGCTTCTTGAGGTTGGTATGGCTGCTGGAGCTGGTACCATTATGGTACACTGAAGCAGCATTAGTTCATTACTAATTGTTAAAAATCAATCAGAAAACTGAATCAGAGATGAATTTTGTGGAGCTCTTGCAATAGGCGTGGAACCCCCAAGTTCACTTCCACAACCTTATCGAGGCTGTGTTTGGAAATACATATTTATATTTTTAATGTGTATTTGGAGAATGGGACTTGAGAGAATATGTGCAATTGTAGAATGCTTTAAGTGTTTGATAAACAATAGTTGAAAATTATATTTTAAATGTGCATCGACATAAATATTGTTTTGTAAAATTGTATTTCAAAAGTTCATTGAATATCATGTGGCAAATTTACCCTTATAATATTTTTAATATTTATTTAAGAGTGAATACATATTTTTTTATTTAAATTAATAAGTAAAATAAATAAATAAATGTATGTAATCGTATAAAAAAATTTCATATGACCCAAATGTATGATAAATAAAAAATAATCAGATAAATGAATATAAAATAATCTTTAAAAATAAATAAATAAGATTTCACTTTATAGAAGATATAAATTATGTTGGTTTCTTACTAAATCATTTTGGCAATCTTGTGATTTTAGATAATATCATAGGGTATTTTAAAAATTTTATTAGCATTCCACAAATACTGAAATGTTAATGCTACCCTGAGGTGGCATCAGCATCTGAGCATCTGCGATGCAGCATCCAAACCAAATGCGATTTGAAAAAAAATTATCAAGGACCAATTCACATTTGAAGTGTGCATTGGGTCCACATGCAAACTAAAAGATGATATTTGACAAATTTCAAGCGGGGTTAACAACATTGAATATCACAATGGGTAATTTTCTTAAGTTATCAGCAGGTCGTGTGTTATGACTAATGCATATATCTTCAAATTCTGCTTGCTGCAAGTTCTCTGAGGTTTTTGTTTCGACCAAAAGCACGATCCAAAGTGTCTCAGTGCTTTATCAACAAGTGAATTTCTAATTCTCTCTTAAATTGGACTTGGTTCGGGAGATCATAACACTAGTACGCACAACACTAATCACCAATGTCCTTAATGGGCTATTTCTGGAGTGACTGGCTAATTGTATCTTGCCCCTACTATGCTAAAAGATGCACTTTGATATCATCCATGCTAGAATGGTGAGCACATGTGAGTATGTAATATTGATTCATCATCCTACCCGTGTTTGGATGTTACTTAAACTGAATATGTCGTGTCTAACATCCATAAAGTGATCTCACTTGGTCAATTTTGCTAAAATTTCTTTGTATCTTAGATTAAATAGTAATAGATGCTTTAGTTCTTGGCACTGAATAATTGGTCTGGTAAACTCTTGCATTCCATATCTAATATCATGCAATAATCATATTTTTGTTTGTTGCCACATGACAGCATGAGGCCAATCTGTGCTGCTAACGTTTTGTACTAACCAATAAAATAAACAATTTGAATTTTACATCACTTGGGAATTTCCTTTTCTTGCACAGCTCTGGTTATATCGGTGGCCATAACAGATACTGTGTTCTTTTAGTCACATGACTTCAATCTAATGTAATATGGACTAGTTGTTCTAGTGGGCTTTTCAGTCCCGATTGGATACTAGGAGAACAAGGATAAAAGTTTGAGGTCTGAATTTCCACTTCACCCAGGAGCACACCAGAGACACGACTTGCCACTTCGCCCAGGAGCACACCAAAGGGTACATGTACTTCTCAGTAGGTTGTGCTCCTACTAACCCAAAAAGACAGAGACATGACTTGCCTTTTAGTTGAATGGTTCTTTCTCAGCATTTTAGTTTCTTAATGTAATTTATGGTAACCATGAAAAAGTTCATGTAGACTTCATCATCTCACATATCATAGATGTGTTTCCACTGCATTGATGTTTTTTCTGGCGCAAACTAATTAGTATGGCTAGTTTCATAACAACTTGCCATTCTCATTACAGGTTCCATTTACGAGTGTTGTTTATATTGAACAGTCAGATTTTCACCTTAATGATTCAAAAGGCTACTACGGGCTTGCGCCTGGTAAATCTGTTCTCCTCAGGCAAGTGATATTTTGAAATTGGCAAAATGCAAATATTTCTATTTTTGCACTTGAAGCAACAACATTACAAACTGACGTTTACTCTTTTCCTTTCAGATATGCATTCCCTATAAAGTGCACAGAAGTTATCCATGGAGATAGTGACACTATTTTTGAGATCCATGCTGAGTATGATCCCTCAAAGAAAATAAAGCCAAAGGTTTAGTTCTGCTCTTTGATGGTTGTTAGTCAACACTGACTAACTGCAACCCGAGTGATGATATGTAAATTAACTGAAATTTATAACAAATCCAGGGTGTTCTCCATTGGGTTGCTCAACCTTCTCCTGGTGTTGATCCTCTGAAGGTGGAGGTGAGGTTATTTGAAAAATTATTCCTTTCAGAGGTTGGTATTCTGCTTCACTTGTCCCTTTTTTGTGCTTCCAAGATGTGATTTTTGTGCAATAAGTTGGCATTTTCTGAGCTACCCTCGCACATCAGGACCCGGCCGAGTTGGAGGACTGGTTATCTGATCTGAATCCGCACTCGAAGGAGGTTATTCCAGAAGCATATGCGGTTCCATCTCTTGCTAATGCTGTGTTAGGAGACAAGTTTCAGTTTGAGAGGCTTGGTAATCTCTTTTTCTTACTTTTGTGTGCCAATGTATACTTCTTGCATCATAGTCTGGATTCAGCTTATTGCCTTTCTTTTTCTTTCCTAAAGACTGGTGTTCTAAAATCAAGTATTAACTCAACTGGTAAAAAATCGGTCACGTCATCCTATTTTTATTATTATAAATAATGTCTTTAAGAACATAGTTATTTCATGTTATTTACCTTTCATCAACCAGATAGTTTTGCAATTCGTCGTAAGAGCTTGCTGCCTCCAAGTTTTGTCCTTTATTTGATTTTGTTGTTTTTCTCCTCTTGCCTCATCTGATTAGCAGGTTTGTACTTTTCGGGTCTTCATGTCTAATCTGTTTCTAAAAAGAAAAATTTTCAGCAGAGATCATCATTCACAATGAAACTGCTGGCAGAAAGGATGGTAAAAGATCTGTGTCATAATCGACTGCTCTACTCTTAACTCTTGATGTTTATGATTTTAATCTATTGGCCTTATCTATATATATAAACATAAACATCTAATGGTCTACATTTGTTATAAATCTCCTATGAAGACTGTCATATCTTGATTTCCGTCTTTCTTCTTCACCTGATTCAACTGTTATTATTTCAGGCTACTTTGCTGTGGATCCAGATTCTACCCCGAGCAAGCTGGTCTTCAACAGAACCACTACACTTCGGGATTCATATTCCAAAGGTGCACGTAAGTAGATCACACCTCCATAGATATACCCACTGTTTATGGATTTACAAACAGTCTATCTATAAACAGACCGTAAACTATTTGTCAATAAATAAGTTTTGTCATGTTGACATTTGAGTCGTTCATTATGGTTTGGCTCAAACTTGATGCATTAACCTTGATACAACAAATTGCTCGCGTGACACATGGAATGAGTGCCTTGGTCTAGAGATATTTGCAATAAATAGTTTGATGGTAAGCCTTAGTACAATGGTAAGATTGTTTTTTTGCACACCTTGATATTGATAGTTTTGATTATCTCATAGCAATTGTAGCTTTCGCCATGTCTAGTAGATATAACTGTTCAGGACTATAATCTTTGAATGGAAGAAATAAATTAAAATAATCTAAATACAAAATTAAAAGAGAAAAAACTTTAATTCCTTCTTTGAAGTGTTATCGTCCTATCATAAATGTCTAGTCCAAAGCAATTTAGTTTCTAACTCTGAGGAGTTCTTTTTTTTTCTTTTTCATATTATGTTATTTTTGAATGACATGAGTAAAATTGAAAAACTAAATTTTCAGCTTTCATTTTTGAGGATTTCTACTCGTAAAATTTAAAATTGAAAATTTAGTTCTACCATAAGTTTCTGATGATTTTATTATCAATGGTCAAGTTAATATCTATTACGATTTGAGAAACAGAGAACTCAGAAATTTTCTTTTCTTTTCTTTTAAAAATATTTCTACTAAGTATAAATTGTTTGACCATTTTGGATTGGACCAAATATAATAATTTATTTGTTTGACTGTATGATTATTTTATTTTGGTTGGTGTCATTAAGATCCAAATTCCTTTTGAGACATCTGATAATTGCATTCTTACAATGTGAGAGTGCATTGCTTCTTATGCTGTCATTAATGACAATTCCACAGTCTCATACCGATGAATTTACATTGATGTGATAGTACAGTGCTCCTCAATCCTACCAATCCTCTTCACTGAAATCGCTTCAAAGTGCGACGCCCGCTGCTTCTCTGACGAGACATTGGCTCGTCTTCCTGCACTCTGTGTGGGGGCCGAAGAGGTGATCACTTGTCGTTGGGTCGCCCTCTAATTAAGTCCTCAGGCCTCGATTGATTCAATATCGTCGGATTGTTTTCAAGGAACTTTGACTTCAAAACACAATTACAAAATTAATATTAAAATATAATAAAATTCAATAATAATAATAATAATAATAATAATGGGTTTCATGTCACGACAAAGCGGTTAATGCTTTCGCGTCACGACTCGGTCGAGTCGGAGATTCTTGGTTCCTTTATTGAGATCCGTGACGTACGCTTCGTAGCTGGAAGGCAAAAAAGCCTGGTGGGGTCAATCGCGACCTCCGTCGTGCCGTCTCTCTCCCGCGCGCACCGTCCGGCGACTGGCCTGTCGGATCAACGCAGGAATCTGGAAGCGCCAACTGGACTACCGGCGCGCCAGGTCGCCCGTTGGTGTCGCACGAAGCACCTCGCGCCTTCTCTTGTCCGTGGGGTCGTCGCTCGCATGTGAAAGCGCCGGCCGCTAGGCCATGGAATCGGATGTCCTGAGAAGCTATCAGCATGAATACGCAGAGGCCGGCGGTGTTCTCAGCGTGGAGTGTCTCACGTTCCTGATGTGCGACTTTCATATGCGTCAATGATAGCAACGTCAGGTGGGAGAGGGATCACATTAACCGCAGCGTTTTGTTTCTTGCACCGGGTTGATTCAATCCAGTCAAATAGCGTTTTCTGAACACTAACCATGTGTGCTCCTCCTCCTCCTCCTCCTCCTCCTCTTATAGAGAGATGAGCTCAGCTTACGACTACTTGAGCTCCTTTTACTGCTTCTTCTCTTCTGTTCTCTTCCAGCAGCTTGAGAGAGAGTGAGAGAGAAAAAGATAGCAGAAGCTTCAGCTCTCTCTTTATAGAGAGAGGTCTTTGCTCCACCTCCTTTTATAGAGAGAGGATCTTCATCTTGCTGTGGAGCATAGACTATACCTAGCTTCATCTTGTTAGGCTTCTCTCTTTTTCCAGTAGCTTTACTGAGAGAGAGAGAGAGAGAGAGAGAGAGAGAGAGAGAGAGAAATAAATTGTTTACGTATTAAATTGTAAACAATCTAATATTTGGGGTTATATTGATGGATTTTTCATGTATTAAATTGTTTACAATCTCATATTTGGTGTTAAAATTATATCCTCTTCGAGTTAGGAAAAAAAAAAAGAATCATATTTATCGACTTCTAAACATTCGTAATATCTTTAATTTTCGAACAATATCCACCATCAACACACCCAACAGTGCTATCTAAAAATAATAACTTTTAATTTGTTTTTTCTCCTCACATAAAATTATATTGTCCATACTTGTTTTAAAAACGATAGGACTTTTCATTACGACCATGGCATGTCTATAGGAGGATTATGACATGTATTAAAGGTATTGACACACAGTATTATTATGGTTGTTTATTAATATGATACATAGATAGTTTGATGATATGTCATCCACATGATGAATCAATCAATATGGTCTACGTCTCATAAAAATATGAATCAATCAATCAATCAATACATAGATATATATATATATATTAACTAGACAACTCGAAAAGTCTTGCACCCCTCTTCTGCCACTCTCTCCATCTATCTTGTTGCATCCATAAACTATTTGGACATACATTTGAGAGAATAAAGCTAAACCTATAAAGAATTATAATCTACAACTCAATCTTCCAAAAACTCATAATAAAAAAATTTAATCCTAGTCTCATTCAATATTATATTAACAATCGTCCCGTTGTTTGATGCATCCATAAACTATTTGGACATACATTTGAGAGAATAAAGCTAAACCTATAAAGAATTATAATCTACAACTCAATCTTCCAAAAACTCATAATAAAAAAATTTAATCCTAGTCTCATTCAATATTATATTAACAATCGTCCCGTTGTTTGATGCTCCATTGGATCGAAAACCGCTTTAACGATCATTCTTGAAACCAATTTGGTTTTATGCACAGGAATAGTTGCCATTCACTATTCCAATCTTATTACAATGTGCACACTTTTACACATACATAATTAAGGGACTTTAGCATAAGCATCAAACTTAGCCTCACATAGGGCTATTACCAACTGGATAAGAACAAACACAGTGACCATTCCATGATATCAATTATATTTTAGCTTCTAAGAAGAATCCTGATTCAAAGTTTGATTTGCCTAATAACAGTTCATTCACATGAAACTAGTGTTACACTTTGTAAAGATTCCATGTTTTGAAGTAATCTTGCAGGTTGCATACTCAACAAGCCAACTTCTTCAATTTCTCATTTACACTTGATGGCTCCAAGCCAATTCTTGAACAAAAAGCCTGTGGATTGCAAGTAAAACAACCAGAAATAATGATCAGATATTATGCCTAATCAAGGTTTATCAAAATATTACTTCCTTTTTTTTGACATAATTAATTAGTTTGATATTTCTTTCACCAATTTGGTTGTATGAGAATTGATTTCTTGTCATTCGAAACAACCAGTGATGTAATCAAGTGTGCAAATGAACTGAGACAACAGTAAGTGAGAGTGCAACATATCTACATAAACTGTAAATAATTAATGCAAATGGTGTGCTCCAAATGAGTAATTTACTCTTTTTATTTTTATTTTGTGTAGTTGATATGCCTAATTTTTGATATTTTATGTACATTTAAAATCATTGTCATATACACATTTCCAGTTTCATAAAAAAGAGAGTTGAGGAAGCAATACATGCTGTGAAATGTTTTGCCATTGTCAAGTTATTTATGGAAAGTCCTAAGCTGGTGAAGAATGCATAAAGACACAATTAACTGAATGAGTTTTCAATGAAACCGGAAAGAAAGAAAAGAATAATTCTAAATTAAAGACAAAAATTCAAGGAAATAATTTGAACTAAGCAGGAAGCTCGATATCAGTTGTTCGGATGACCTTAGCTAGATTTTTGGTCATCCAAAAATCTAGGTTGTCTAATGATGTTTAAGTCGATGATTACTTGACAGTGAATGGTGTAGAAGATCCTGCCACCCACAAGATTGAAACTGGCACTGGTGACTTCAGCACCTTCTTCCTCGAGGACCCCGATAACCTTGCGAAACATGTAACTTGATCTCGACCCGGAAACGAAAGACACCAGTAGGGTAGAATCCATGCTTCTCACTTCAACCAGGAGGAAGTGTAAGTCTGCCGTCACACTCCTTGTTTCCTTCTTCTGTTTCAGCTTCTCTACTCTCCCTTGCAGCTCTTTAATGTAGTTGAAAGCTTGGTCCAAGTGATCTTGGTCTCTCATGGCACGCTGTTGCGTTAGAAACAAGCAACAGATTAGGTCTTCATCACAGTAGAAAGCCTAAAGAGTCGCAAGTCGAAGAAATCGGTCGTCTTAGAGAATGGAGGCAAGCAGGTTATCAGTCGTCTATCTAAGACTCTCTCATCTTGGAAAGATGAGAAGAGTGGTGCTTCGCAGAGAAAGGAAGCAAAATTCTGAAAAGATGATTCTATATATCCAGTAAATTAATTGTAAGAATATCTTATAAAGAAAAACATGTCATATGGGAAGTCGAATGAACCCTTAGCATTCTATCTTCTTTCGAGTATAGTAATGTACATAGATAGTATCGACCCCTGCAAACAGATGAGATGAGTTCAGTGTGGTGAGAGTGAATTCTAAAGCTATCAGAGTTAGATTTTTACCCTCTTCGTCCATCTATGCGTGTTATATATATGAATATATATGCGTATGTAATATGTACCTTGGACATGGTTGTGTCTTTGGGGATGAGGGAGGTCAGCTTGAAGCAGAGATTCTTCATGCAGATTCTCCTGTTCCTCTCCACAGTCCTCCTCTCGATCTTGGCACCTTTAACTCCAGCACTGGCCTTCATCTCTGTGTGTGGAAATGGAGAGACGAAGAGAGAAAGAAGCAGTGGAGGGTGTGCAGAAACCTAACAAAGGAGTTCTTACGAGAGTATACTGTGGTGCACAGATCTCTGAATATAAAAAGGAGAAGGAGAAGGTGAGATGATGATGTCCCTTTTGGTCGGCATTGTTACACGTTTTAAGCTGGATTAAATCAATCCCGAGCAGAAAAATAGAACCTGCGGTTGATGTGGTCTCTCGCAAACCTGTCAATAGGAATAGGAATGTTAGGCACAGCAGCAGTGCTTGCGAATGTGAAAGAAAGAGAGCAACGTCAACCGACACACCCTTAATTACCTGCTGACTGACATCACGCAACTCTGCATGCTCATATGATCCCTTCCGACTACTGTTGCGCTGAGATTCGTGCAATAATGGTTTATCAAATCGGGCAGACCATCAATCCGGTTTAATCTCAGGCCACCAACCGGTCGAACCACATGTTTGACAATAATATGTATTACTAAAAAAATTGTATAAAATAAGTTTTATGATAAGAGTGAAAGAGGACGAGATGGAACGAGAGAGTAACAAATAGAACAAAAGTATCTTTAATGATAAATAAAATTAAAAATATATTTTAGAAATCATTTGATCCGACGGTCTAACCAGTGAACTTCGACCGGTCCGGTCGGTCCGGGCTTTCTAAGCGCAGCGTCGTGTGCCTTGAGATTCCTAGATTGTGTCGATGGAATGGTGTTCAGATTCGTGCAACGATCGTATGGGCCACTTGGCGCAATACGTGCCTTGTGTGCTTTGTCGCCGTGCATGACTTGAGACACGAATATGAAAGACACCGCTCGGTGGCGCGATCTACGTCGCAACAAATGCATGACGCACCTGCGGACGTGCGTCACACCCCCTGTCGTATGCTAAGTCGTGACGTGACGACCGTGGTACGGCCGACCCGATCACGCCATAAGTCGCACGTGGAACGATTTCATCGGCGAGCATCGGTTAATGCCGCCTTGCCCCCAAGACGGGATGCATGAGTTCCGACCACGGACACCGGTCGCGTCAGGCTCGAGCGCTGGAAGTCAAACCACGTCGATCTCAGAGCAGATAATGGAGACCGGAAACCAATTAAATTCTTTCTCTGTTGCTTTCTTTCTTCTTCCGTCCGGTTGGATTCCTCCTCAATCTGTACTGCTTCGACGTCTCACACTTTTGGCAGCATGAGTTCAATTTTCTCCCTTTGAAAACATGCATTACATGCCAAACGCAAATGTGTGATCCAAAGGAGATCATCGGATCCCTTTCGTACGTTAGGAATGATTGAGCAAGTCATGGCTAATGAATGCAAAAAGAGAGCAACCAGTTCATGTTAACCTCAGTCGTCCTCTACGTTAAGATCGAGGATTTCTACGGTCAAACTTTCAGTTTTCTTCTCTTTCATTCTTAAAATGAAAAAAATTCATATATCTTTGTAATAAAATAAATAGTTCGTTTCAAGCGATCGAGAATTCGAGTTTTTTCGGTTCGATGGATCGATCGAATCCGAGTTTTATAATTATATAATTCAAGCCAAAAGAAGGAAAAGAAAATGAATGCCATTTTTTCCGGTAACGCCGAGCAACTAACTCCGTGCTCACGCTTCTCTTCTTCCAGTGTAAACACATCCCGGCGAGACGGCGGAGGGGTCGAGTCTCTTCTCGCGTCGCATCGAACGCGAGTCGTAGTGTGGCAAGCAAGTCATGGAGAGTGAAAGGGATATGATAATAGCAGGATAATGTCAGTCATCGGAATCAACTCGCATCACAACGAATGCGAGTCGTAATGTGGCAAGCAAGTCGTAATGGCCAGTGAAACCTCGACACCGTGAGACGTCCCTCGGCCGGCTGCGGACTTTTCTTCCTCGACTCACCCATCCATTAGAAGTTCTTTTCGATCGAGGATGCCAGCCAACTAAGTTGACGAAGATATCGGTGTTACAATCTTTATTGTTCTTGGATTTTGATTCTTTTGTCCTTTGTAGGTTTGGAAATGAGAGCGTAAACGATATTTACTTCTGTTCATGTTTTTTTAGCTCAATGAATTTTCCGTTTTTCTCTACTCACTAAAAATGTTATGTAGGATGAAATGCAATTTATTTATAAGAAATTTAATAATTAAGAACAAATTCTACTACAAAAATTGTAGAAATTATATAAATTCTTCTCCGAGAGAGGAAACTATTGTTCATCTCTCTCCAAAGGTTATAAGGTTTGAAGGAACATTATATGATAAAACTATAGTTATGAGGACAGATACAAAAATCACTTTGCAGGTATATATTTAGATACATATGCTATTTTACAAAAAAAAAATAAAAAAAGAATTAGACTTTTCTACTTTGGTTTCATAATGCAACTTCAGCTACAGTGTCATATTCAGTGTCACACAACTGGATGATTGCTATTGTGGTTGAATTATGCTGTTGCACTCATATTCAATCTATATCTCCAAGTTTGACAATAGGATGAACATCAATAGCATCTACAGCCTGCCGAGCAATTAATTAAACAGCCTAAGAGAAAAAAAAAGTCAAAGCTATACTTGGTACATTGCATTTCCTTGGCCACCAGACTGAAAGATACATGAGTTGATGTTATGGTACATTGCATTTCAAAGTTGATGAAATAAGTGAATTTGTGGTCACGGAGTTCAGGAGATAGCAAAAGACGGCTACCGGCCTTATCTTCGAGTATTAATTGTTGGTATTAATTGCTTGCAAGATCTTCATAGCATCAGGGGCTTCTTTTTTTTTTTTTTGCATCTCCCAAGAACTTGGACAACAATGATGAATTGCTGGCAACAATTTCTGTAAGCTTCAACATAAGCTAATTGCTTGCAAGATCTTCATAGTATCAGGCTTCTTTTTTGTTTTTTGCATCTCCCAAGAACTTGGACAACAATGATGAATTGCTGGCAACAATTTCTGTAAGCTTCAACATAAGCTGCAATTTCAGTATGGCAAGTGAGACTCTGAGATATCTCACTTTTTTGTGATAAGAGTCATCAGAGATACTTTTTTGCTGCAAAAATAGCTACCCAGAAAACATTGATTGATATTTGGAAAAATAGTTTTCAGTAGTCATAGGAATTGGAACAAAGTACATAAAGAAACATTCTGTTGGGAAAGAAAAAATTCAAATCCACCATGGCCATTGAGCTCAGACAAGCTTATTTTGATCATATGTTGACCGACACAGTATTGCTCACTATTGCAGTTAATATTGCATTTGCATCATAGTTTATAAATAAAACATCTTCCTACACACTAGAAATGAAAATTACACTGAGCAGCACATCAATTCCAATCGTCCAAGAATATTCCTGTGCCCTCGACTCAAATCTTAGGCTTACATATATAGCTTGTTAGCTTTGCAGATCAACTATATCAATACAGTTTCATTTGATACAGCAGTGCTTGATATTCAATCCAACTGCAACTTTATATGCATATTGCTCCAACAAACATCATTTTCTACAATCATTCTGCACCTAATTTAGTCGATCTTGCCAACAAAAACACTCATGATGCTGATAATCATATCTTCGATGATCCATAATGTTATAGCTGTTGCAAAATATTCCCATAAAATGTTAGAAGCAATTGTGGGACTTAAGATTAAATTTAATCATGATTGATGGCCTCTTCAAAAGAATCTGCAAGGACCTCAGCAAGGCTCCACTTAGAATTAAGTTTATTGATACTCTGAGTCTCAGATACTTTCCGTTTCTTCCCAGATATTGATTCTGGAAGCCAATATCCAGGGCCAGCCATTGGCTCCAGTATATTCCCAACAATAGGTTCTAAGTTGCGCCAAGGATCTTCAAGCATTGACTTACAGTAGTATCTCTTAGGTTTTCTTAGAACTGAGGCTTTGTCATTAGAACTTTGGCCTCTACCACAAGTAGCTGGTTTCAGACTTGAGCCACTGCTAATTTGTAGGCTACTGCCTCTGACAGAAATTGATTGTGGAGTACCACTACTTTGGGCAATGCTATTAGGGCTTCCCCAAGGTCCAAAATGAGGGCCTGAGAGAACACTAATTGGAGAGTTTGTGGGAAAGCCACGGATACCACCAGATCTATTCCAGGAACCTCGGCCACTAGCAGGAGTTCCTTGGTGCCCAGAGAAAGGAGTTAGCAACTGTACAGGGCTTCTCCATGGACTGCTATGAGGACCACATGATGGCATTTTATAAGAAATAGAATCTGGAGGCTGGGACATATGAAACTGATTGTTCCCTCTTCCTGCTATAACTAGCAAACACAGAAGATAAGCAATCCCAACTTCTTTGTTTCATAAAAACAGTAACATGTGTATATAAAAATAAAAAAAATAATCATATTATCGAATTATACTATTATAGTAACTATTACAAAAATCATATAGAAGATCCAAAACTTATCATCATGTAGCTTTAAAGTCAACCATAAGCCTCTTTTGTGGTCCCAATGCATCTCTAAGACTCTAACCACCATGCAGGTGATGTACAGGATAATGCAACAAAAAAAAAACATATTAGACAAATTACAAATCCTATGACATCTCCATTTCCTAAAAATAATATTATAGCTTCTCCTTTGTTTCATTTTCATACTCAAATTTTCAAATACCGGTCGATCCAACCAAGGACTAGTACGGGACCATAATACCATGTGGTTCAATACCGATCGATTTTTTTAATAATTTTTTTTCTAGCAATATCAGACAATTTGAGTCATTATATCACCTGTAATACCATACCAGACCAACAAGGCATCAAAATCAATGTCAGGCCGAGACTCCTTGGTCATGGATGTTTTCTAGACCAAGCAGCATCAGAAAAACTGAAAGATAACTAGGTCACAACTAAATACTGCTCCAGTTCTAAACTAAACGAGGAAAATAAAAGAATAATAATGAAATCAATAGGAAGGTAAAGTAAGAAATATGAGGAATTGCTTACCAGTAGGAAAAGATGATGGTGCTGGATGATAGGGGGTTGAGGGACTAAATCCGATGGTACCAACACCATGGCTGGAAGAGTTAAATCCGATGGCACCAACACCTCGCATCCTCTTGCTGAGCGTGAAGGCTGACAGGGGATCGGTGATAAAGAAATCACTATTAGAGATGGATGGCTGGCACTCAAGGGCCAGTGGTGGCTGGATTGGAGAGTTAGAGACTTGAGGTAGCAAAAGGAGTGGTGGGGGAACAGTCAAGAATGAGTAGGAGGGTTCCAAGGTGGTGACCATGGCCCGAGAAGCCTGCAAGCTCATGGCCCGAAACCTCTCCCTCCTCTTTGTGGACTCCTCCATGGAAGTGAAGACAATGATCCAAAACCTAAAAGACCACAATAAAGATACAAAATATTATATCATGTCAACATATCAGAAACAAAGCATCTGGCAGCAGAATACAAGTAATCATGTCCATAATAACTGTCAACAATTCTGATAGGTGATTAATGGATAAATTGAAAGTGAAAACCCAAACATTCCCTATTAAGATCCACATAATCAATTATAACAAATTAAAATTAACAGCCTCACTGTTCAGATTCACATAATTAGGTAACCCAAGTGAATATTTAACAGCACAAAGGAGATATACTTGAACTAACATTGAGTAACTTATAGCAAATGAACAGAGAATAAACAAATTAAATATTAAAGTTACAATTAAGAATATAATGACCAAAGAAAACAAAATTTATAGGCTTAGTTTGAATTAAATTATATAAAAGATAGCTATTTCTCAAGAAGAAATAAACTAAATTTATTCACATTTTGCACACTCCAAAGTATCATGTTACCTGTTATACCAACAACAATCTTGACTTTCTAGAGTCACAACCCATAAGGCAAGAAAACAGTGTTGAATCTCGGATTTTGATGATGAAACCAATTGATAGTGTTTATGATTTGATATGCGTTTTGAGTGACGCAGGAAGCTTCGATCAGGGAGAGAATTAAAACAGGAAGAATCATGTTGGGCCAGAGAGAAATATGTCAGAAGATTGGACGTCGAGTCGAAGGATCGGTCGACGTATCGGCAGAAAGCTTCGGGCCATGGGTTCGGGCATCGGGCCAAGAAGAGCGAAAATTACGCCAAGTAAATCAGAGTTGCAAAGGTCAAGTGGCCGATTGGGCAATAGGCTGCAAGAGAGGACGATGCGCCGATGAACCAATGGCATGCCGGACAATATTTGATTTGCTTTATAATAATTGTCTAGATCGAAGTAGGTTTCAAGTGTGCAGGATTAACTACGATAACGATCAAGGCATAAAGCAAAATGAAGTATCGGAGTCAAGAACGAGATTTTGTTGGGAGTTCAAGAGTTCGTTAGAAGTCTGGACGTTCGTCGGAAGTTCTGCCGGAATTGACCGAGAAGTCCAGGAGCTTGCCAAAGAAGCTCGTCGGAACTCGCCAAGAAGATCATCGTGAAATCCAGGAGCTTGCCGGGAGTCCACTGGAATATTGCCGAGAGATCGTCGAAAGTTCGCCGGAAGCTTGCCGAAAGAAACATAGACTTATGGACTTATTTAGCTTAGTGAATGTCTTAAAATTCGTAGTTAGCACATAATTGGGTTGAAATTAGACCAACACAATTAGTGGTCAATTAGACCCAAGTTTAGGCTGTGTTGGGCCAAGTGAAAGGCCCAAACAGTGACCCAATAGATAGCACAGTCTTCGAGACTATATCAGGCAATGGTACTGCCAGTCTGGGCAATGGTACTGCCCAGACATAATCTCTAAGAGATTGTCAAGTGATAGTACCACCAGATTGGGCGATGGTACCGCCCAGTGTCAGTGCTGTAAGCGGTGGTACCACCCAGCACAGGTGGTGGTACCGCCAGTACCCGGAGGATCCGAGATGAGATATTTTTAAGCTCCAAGTTTGAATCCACTTGAGGCTTATAAATACCCCTCTCATCCCTGGTTAAAAAACACAAGAACTAAGAACAAAAACAATGGAAAATTCTATTGTAATCTTGAGAGTTCTCCTCCTCTAGTCTAAAGTGTGATATATATTTAGAGATGAGGTAATGGGGGTGTAAAGGTTCTCTCCTGAGCTTGTAAAAGGATAATAGAGTTGTAAGAAGGAGGTTGGTCTTCGCCTATTGAAGGAAGACTGCTAGTGGATGCCGGTGGCCTCGACAAAAGAAGAATCGGGAGTGGATGTAGGTCACACCGATCGAACCACTATAAAACTTGGTTTGCATTTCTATTCTTGCTATTTACCTTCACTGCAAACTGACTTACTTGCTTTACTTCCACTACGCTTACAAACAATCATTCAATTTCAAGTTATCTTCCAAGATTGGTTTTTATCGTACGAAGAATTTTAAACCGAAGTTTCGTTTTTATCGACTACACTAATTCACCCCCCCCCCCCCTCTTAGTGCCGACTCGTTCCTAACAAACAGAACCACATTGAACCGACTCTAATTGTCACTGAACCAACATGAATTGGGTTTAGTTTCCATGAGACCAGACTGAACCTCACTGAACTGGCTCCAATTGTCACTAAATCAACAAGATTTGGGCTTAATTCCTGTTGAACCAGACAAGACAGGCCTGAACCAAGATTTCTATTCTAGGCATGAATACAGTGGGCCACAATGACTCGTGCAAGGCCATGTTATAGATCTACTTCTGTCAAAACCCAACATGATAGTATAACCGACCCCATTAATTTCATTGAGTTTAAACCACTAGTTCAAAATGTTTAAATCAAAGGTAACAATAGTACACTCATCAAACATCTTAATCTTTGCCCACTTCTGATGTGGGACTAATCAGAATTCCTAATATTGATATATATAGCAAAATCGAGAATAATATAATGTAATAAAAAAACTACTTGAGTCCTATAAGCCGATGTCACCCCCATCTTTTCTTGCAACCCCAATCCCCTAAGCCGTCGAGTCACAACTTGTGTGATGCAATGAGAGGGGTTATATATATATATATATATATATATATATATATATATATATATATATGGTGGTTGCCTAGGGTTTAAACTTTAAACTACTAGGGAAAACCTTAAATTGATTTGAATTCAAGTTTTCCATAATGGGTATGGGCTGAATTAGGAAGAAGTTTCTCTATATATGCACATATGTTTAATTTAAGTAGGGTTCACTTTAAGAAATAAATTTTCAGTGATTAAACAATTTCCTTGTGAAAACCATGTAAATTATGGTAGCACTTCCTACTTAAACATATTATTTCCGTTTTTCATTTAATGACCTTGAAAAAGAAATTTAATTTTCCAACTCGCCTTCAGGTTTATAACCTCAAACAAATAATATTTTCATGCCATAGAATTCAAAAGTACACTTGGGAAGGATCTTTTTCATTTTACAAAATGGTGAAGGTGAATTTTGATCTCAAGACCTTGTAAGGATCTGATAGTGTTCTTACAAGCTAAGTTAGCTAATACCATTTTGACTAACAAACCTATATCGATGACTTGGACAGACAGATACATACCATGTGAGGTATGTACATACCACTATACCGTGTGAGGTATGTATTGGTCAATTGGAGCAGACTGCTTGAAACAAGAGTGGTCCCGATACCAGTTCATACCTGGACCATTGTATACCACCCATTTCATATTGATCCAAGCGAGACAGTGATCCATAGCTAATACCTTCAAGATTTGTATGGGTAAGAATTCAAACCATCAACCTGAGGTAAATGAGTCAAGTCAATCACCATCAAACTAATATTTTAGTTGTTACGATTGGAGAATGAAGATTCGGATCGTCAACCTATGATAAGTAAGTCGGAAACATCACCATTAAACTAATGTTTTAGGTGTAAAAATCTTTATGATAAGGTTTTTGGAACCCTTAATTTAGGGTAAATGTACATGATATATCAAAATTTATAGGGTGAGGTTTTAAAGTCTCAACCTAAGATACGTGAGTGAGATATACCATCACCATAATAATATTTTCTGTTTAAAATTTCTGGCATAAGATTTTGAACAGGTAAGTGAATCATGTCAATCACCATTAGAGTTGTGCATCTACCCTCAACCTAAGATACACAAGTCACGTATACCATCACTATATTAATGTTTAAAGTATTAAAAAAACAATAGAATGAGGTCCCAAGCCCTGATAAGTGAATCAAGTAAAGTTAGGAAGGATCATGCACCTGTAAATTGTAATTTGAAAAACAAAAATTTGGAACCAAATTCAAAAACAAAAATTATTGAATACTGATGTTGCAAAATCGAGTAGATAACCTAGTAATTCTACACCTATTTTACTAAAACAGATTTTTCCTTCTATTATGCACCTTTTTTTATCCATTATAAAGACGTTCAATTGAAGCAGTTTTTTTATTCACCAGAAGTTCTAATATACACACAAAAAAAGGAAAAGTAAAGGCTTTATTAAAATAGATTAAACGTAACAAAGATATTAATCAACAGGTTCGAAGAGATGATGGGGTGGGAGGAACGAAAGGGAACGGAGCAAAGGAGACCTCGGTTCAAGTCGTCGGCGACGACCACGTAATCTGTGGGAGCTACCAGAGGCAGACACGGCTCCCACTCCGACGACTGCTCGACGGCTGGCGGCAGCGATCGGCGAGGAGCGGCACGGAAGACCTACGAAAAACCCGCATTTTACGGTCGACGCCGAAACCTACGGTAAAGGAGCTGTTATGGGTCCCACTGGTGTTTTCTTCAATTACTATAAGGGTAAAGGTTTGGGTAGATCAATCAAAACAGAAATTAGCGGTCGGATCTGCGTTACCACCGAGACCCGTTAGAAACGGACTTGGGGGCTCAGAGCTAAGAGTCTCCGTATCCAATACCAAAATCCGATCCGATTCCAACTTCGGCAGGAATTAGGGCTTCGCTTTCGACCAAAAACCCATTGCTCTTCTCTTTTATCCTCGGGGAAGGAGAGAACCGCCCCGAGAAAGGTACCTCCTCTTCCCAAAATCTCCTCCTCTTCTCCCATTTCCGATCGATTCTCGAAGTGTCCGCTTGTTCTATTGCTCCATTTGTTCCCTTTTCTCGAAATATATGCTTCTTGAACTGTTCAAAGTTATACTCGTAATGTTCATGTTAAAATCGTCAAAGTTGGAATCTTTCATCTATAACGCGTTGGTTCGGTGATCAAAGTTGAATCTTTTATCTGTTCGAGAGAAATAAGAACACTTTTTTGATAGTTTTGTTTGGTCGTGTGATGTTAGCTTTGTTTGCGATGGCTCGATGTGGCCGAGTTCTCATGGTTCCTTGTCGTACCGTACGACAGAAAAGTTCGGTGCTTTACAGCCTTTTTAGTGGCTTCTGCAACTCCGCTGATTTGCCGGAGCTGCCTGATTGGTTTAGGTACCCGCAGGGCCAGCAAAATTTTGTGGATTCTGATGATGATTTTGTACTACCAACCAAGTTGGAATTTTTGGAAGATAGTGGTTGCAGTTTGAAGGCCCACGATTGGAGGTTGGATTATAGAAGGGGGTCTTATGATATCGATGATGGTGATAGTGATCTCGATACAATCTGTAGCATCTTGAAGTCCAACTTCACATCCGTCGAAGCTGTCTTTCAAGCTTTAAATGGCTTCAGTGTACATGTGTCCGATGATTTGGTTGATAAGATATTGAAGAGATTTAGTGATGATTGGATTCGAAGCTTTGGCTTCTTTATGTGGGCTGATACTCAAGTAGGTTACGAACATTCTCCTCATTCTTATGATATGATCGTTGACGTTTTGGGAAAGTTGAAACAATTTAATGTGATGTGGAGATTGGTTGATGAGATGGTTCGGCTTGGGGGTTTGGTGTCACTGGCAACAATGACAAAGGTGATGAGAAGGCTTGCTGGAGCTGGTAGGTGGAATGATGCCATAAGAACTTTCCATCGCATTGAGAGCTTTGGTGTTAAGAAAGATACTATAGTCATGAATGTACTGTTGGACACTTTATGCAAGGAAAGGAGCGTTGAGCACGCAAGAGATGCCTTTTTGGAACTACGGATTGAAGTATGGCCTAATGCCAGTAGTTTTAATACTTTAATTCATGGGTGGTGCAAAGCACGGAAACTAGAAGAGGCTAGGAGAGCAATGGAGGAAATGAGAGAATTTGGTTTTAGTCCTTGTGTGATTACATATACTAGTCTCATTGAAGCTTATTGCTTGGAGAAGAACTTCAGAATGGTTGATGCCATCCTTGATGAGATGCGTGTGCATGGGTGTCAACCAAACATTGTGACCTATACTATTATAATGCATTCTTTAGGGAAAGCCAAGGAAATTCAAGAAGCTTTGATGATTTATGATAAGATGAAGGCTGATGGATGTGCTCCTGATACCTCATTCTACAACTCTTTGATTTACATACTAGGTAAGGCAGGGCGATCACGAGATACCAATGACATATATGAGGAGATGTGCAAGAATGGCATCTCTCCAGATGTAACCACATTCAATACCTTAATTTCAGCTGCTTGTGATCACTCTCAGGAAGAGAATGCCTTGAAGTTACTCTTTTCTATGCAAGAAGTCCATTGCAAACCTAACATCGAGACCTACACCCCGCTATTGAAACTTTGTTGTAAACGGAAATGGGTGAAGATCCTCATGTATTTACTTGGACATATGTTTAAGAAAGATATTAGTCTTGACCTTAGCACATACAGTCTTTTGGTACATGGGCTTTGTCGAAATGGGAAGGTAGATCAGTCATGTCTATTTTTTGAAGAAATGGTGTTGAAGGGGTTCATTCCTAAACAAAATACATACAATATTCTAATTAAGGAACTTAAAAGGAAGAATATGGAGAGTTTAAAGGTGAAAATACAACAATTAATGCTGCAGGCTGAGAGTATGAAGCTATCTAATCTTCATGCAGTCAATAAGGATGATATTGAATGAAGGCCAAGTGATTGTTTGTGGTGGCAGTGTATCTTTTTCTGAAGTAAGTTTCACCTTCTGTTTCTTGGTCTTTGTGTGTTTCTTCTTGTCTACCATTTACTATTGTACGAATGCAACCCTTTTGAAGTGTTTTATCAATTTTTTGGTAAGAAGGTGTTAGATGTTTTAATTGTTTGCTGGACAACTTAATTTTTCTTGAGCAACTTAACTTTCAGTTGAAGTTTGTCTAGCTACCAATGAAGTGGGTTTTTACAAACCATACAAAGCAATCTTAATTCTCCTTATCCTCTTTCTTCGGCATACCGGTACTTATCAAACTTGTATCACTCCAGCTAGCAGTTGGTATCGGTCCAGTACTGAGATTTAAAAACTGTGGTCACCATATATTTTAATCGCCAAACTCCACATATCTGGTGATTTAGGATTCAAAAAGTAAGGTTCTAGTTTAAGAAGATTGATGACAATGTTTTGCACTGCTATTTTGCTTTTCTTCTTTTCTGAAACCCAACGGAACCTTAAATTGTATTTATGAGTGATAATTAAAGAATAAATAAATTTATAAAGAATATTTTCTATTTTGATACAGATTGCATTATCCTGATTTAGTGATGACATGGTAACTAATTGTAACCGTAGTTAGGGTGAGGCAGCTAACCTCTTTTGGCTGCTGGAGTTCCAGCTAAGGTTGATCTGGGCTCAGATTTGTTGAGTTATCATAGTGCTTCCTGGACCAAGCCCCCCTAGTCTATGCTGAGATGTGCATCTCTAGTCTACTTGGTGCTGATCGAAATGACTTGAGCTATGCTGTTTCGAGTAGCGCCGGCCTAGCTGTGCCAACGTAGGTTGTGCCGATCTCAGCTATGCACCAGGTACCCAGACTAGGTAAGTGCTGAGGATTGTGAGGAAGATGGTGTTGCCCAGGTGTCAGCATTTTATTGTCCCTGACTATTTTATCATTAACAGAAGGATTATCTTTCCACCTTTCTTTCATTATTTTAATTTGCTAATCTCTCCAGTGATCTATACACATGCGTATAACAGTATCATAATTTATACCTTTTGTCTTGCATGTTGTAAGTAGTTCATTTACCATTTAGTTTTTGTTTCTTTATCATTATATGCATTACTATTATCTCATCAGATTCTCATTGGTTTTGGTTTTAGCGTTCACATCATCTCTGCTGAGGATCGAGCAGTTGGGTCTATATGTCTTGGAGATCATTGTTATCAATGCATTTGTCACGTGGGATGTGGTAAACATAGAAGTTTTCTGATAAATTTGCCACTGAAACATGCTTGTATTTGCCTCCTAAAAGAGAACTCCAAAATTTCTGATTCAGGCTGATTTGCGGCAACCAGTGTTCATTTGTCCAAAGCAACATCTATGGTGGAAACTGATGGACTTGCAGTGTGCCCAAGTCTAGGTGAGTGCCCAGGCTGTTGCCTGAACAGTTTGGAAAATGATGTTGATGTAAATAGCTTTGGGGACATTTCATTGGGACATGTCCTAACTTGCAAATAGTTTTTTGTTCTTCTCTTTTCTGTAAGAGAAAGTAGATCAGATCCCTTATGACTGAGCAACCCACCTTCTCGAACTCTGTTGGCTAACTGCTGTTTATATGTGTGCCTACATTGCAAGGGCCTTCTCACTAAATTGAAATTTCAATTCTAGAGTTGGATAATGCTGTTGTAGCATTGTGATAACTTGATCCACCCGATTAACATGCCATACTATGCACAGCCACAGAGGTGGAAACAAGGATCATCTACAACAGGCGCGCTAGCTCAAGGTGCAGAAACTATCATTTTCTGCAGAAAACCTCATGCCACTGAGAATACATATATTTTGTTATTTACTTCTCTATATTTACAGTGAGACAGGAAGGTCTGAAAGGATGCCATGGTAGGATGAAGATTCATCAGCTGAAGTACTTCCCTTGCATGTTGGACAAGCACATAATCAAGTAAGCACAAGCATAACCAACTTATTTTGACTTTTATATTGTTCCGATATGTGTGCACTGTCAACTTTATGATTGCTAAAAGATGGTTTTCATTGCCAGCCCCCTCAACTTCGGCGCATTTGAAGCCCGTTCATTTTCTGTTCAAGTGCTTTGTACCTAGTACCAATTGGATCATTTCAAATTTCATTTGTGAATGGATTATCAATCATTGACAATAATCTTATAATGTTTCCATATTCATCTTCAGCACATTTTAATGTGCGACAGTGAATAGGTTAGCATATCACTGTATCGAATGCTGTTCTTTAGAGGGCAACTGATGTTATCTATCCTCAGATTGTGTATGAGTCAACTGGTTTATGCAATTGTTGCATATGGTCATTATACTGTAAATGGCAATTCATACAGCCAACAATAGCCCTACAAAAGGCAAGAGTTAGAAACTGCCACAAGCAGAACAAACGAGGAAAGAATACAGAAGGCAAAAAGTTGCAACGATGGATTGCACTCATCACCCAGATAAGCTTTTTGGCATAGTAAAAGGCTCAAAAGAAAGATGCACATTTGTTCTTGGTTCAGTCACCACTCATTCTTCCTTTGAAATCTGTCTAAGGTCGCGAGCACTAAAAGAAAAGGATGATGTGAGTAGTAATGCGTGAAATTGTGGTAATATTGCCAAAGTTATGTCTGCGAATTCAAAACAATTAAAGAAATGAAAAGACACTCTTAAACCCAAGGAAAGATTCTGCCCTGAGGTTATCATGTACGCTTACAGAATGACCTCGGGAACAATTTGGGCTATCAGGAATTGGATTTGATTCATTGGAAAATGATCTTTTGCAGCCAACAGTTTGGACTATTTCCAGCGAGTCACTGCAGGGCTTGTTGCAGCCAGGTTGATGACAAGTCGGGCTAAGCTTGTGAGGAAGCTGTGGCTTTAGCACACTGTTGAGGTTACTAGTTGTCACGGCTCTTTCCGTCTCTGTCGGAAAGCTGACTGGGAGACTCAGTTCCTGGGAAACTTCACTAGGCTCTGAATCTATGAGGATTATGTGGTTTAGATCTGCCTCGACATCGAAACCTTGTTTCTTGGATGTGTCTCTCCTCAGAACTAAAGGTTGGCAGGCATAATCCATGACCATTGATGTCAAGAGAGTTGGAAAACTTTTGGACTTATTACGGATGTGGTCAAATATAGTTTCTTCGGACTTTGTTTTACATTCAGTTTCTGAAGGTTCCGGAGTCAAGACATCCAATCCTGAAACAAATTTTGATTGTAAACACTGGGAAAATTCAAGGAAAAAAATTTGTTTCATAATTAGCTAAAGAGAAAAAAAGAGTTCAGGGGGTAGATTTTGGTAGGTATGATGGAGCAAGTTGGACGCATACCTTTTCCAGTTTCTTCCTGCAGGAGATCAAAGCTGGGCCTATATCATTAGTGCCGAGAGAGCTGTGGTTAGTCAAGAATAAAAGTAGCAAGGTAGCAAGGAAGAGGAAGAGAAAAATTCATGATCCTGCTAGGTTGGCACATGTAATAGATATTAGCAATGTGACATTTGAGGTTGTACAAATAAGGTGGAAAAGCAACTTACATTGATGAATTTACCCTCACGTTATCTAAATCTAGAGTTTCATCACACATGATCTTGGAGCTGCTTTTCTGATCATCCTCGATGAGATAAATTTCCTCCGGAAGTGCATAAGGCATAGAATCTTCACACAATGGTCCTCTAGTCATGATTGAATTGTTTCCCTTGATAACTACAAGCTTCTCATGCACATCGAGGCCAACTTCAACATCAATGCAGTACATAAGAATTTGGCAAGAGGTAGATATAATTCAATTTAGGAACTAGATGGAAATAGTAAATCTTACCATACTCTTCAAAGATTAAATCAGCTTTCATAGTCACCCGTGCGTTCTGAGGACATGAGACAAGAATAGTAACAACATATGGGCTGCACACAAGTAGAGTTCCTCAGCCATAGGTAAAGTATCAAAGGGTGCTTCTTTCTGATGATCTAGGACTAAATAGAAGATAAAACATTACAAACAGGAAAAAAAATCTCCCATCATCTTTCTTTTCAGCCATAAAACATTATTGTTATGTGTTACTGAAAGAATACTAAAAAATGACACAAAATAGTAAAAAGAAATTGATTTCCTTTACCACTTGATTGAGTCAAAATCATTATATTAGAAAACTTACACTATACACTATACTTTTCATATCAATAAGTGGGTACAATAATATGGATGAAATCAGATAGCTAAATATATGACTTGGTCAAAACTGCATTTGACATGTTACTTGACTATAAAACTGAAATGACACTGCACAATGTTTTCATGTGAAAGCTAAAGACATGATTCAGACAAAGCTGGATTTGACATATTACTTGACTATGAAACTGAGGTGGCAAATTCCTTTTTTACTTATACTGGATCTGCGAAATATTTTCATGTGAGTAATGCAGAGTTTTTAGACCAATTACACCAGTGAAACCTAGATTTAAGAAAATTTCTGAAGCCACTCAATGTCTGTTCAAGCTTCAGTGGAATTATGCATCTAACCTCCAATATAGGATGCATGTCATGTGACAAAAACACAAGGAAACATCATACCTTGACAAAATACTTAATAGGATTGTCTGCATTATTAAAAAACTCAATGTTGCAAAACAGATTATCTGATACAAAATTTCATATGCATGTACAGGACATGGAACAACATTATAGGGAGCCATCTCCATGTGATCCTTACCATCTTAGGCAATTCCTATACTGGACTGCTATGATCAAATAGACATTCTTTGCTTAAGAATTATCTTGGGTCAATTTAAGCTCCATAGGTTCTTAGTTAAAAATTGTATGTCATAGAATTATTAGTTGAGTTTGTAATTTCTTCAAAGTTCAAAAAGTTGGAATCATGTCTACTTAAAAGATTTAAATCTGTGGTCGACACTGGTTTTGATAACTGGTTGGATCAGTACAATATCTGTATGCTGCCAATATACCAACTTTTACTGCCCAATATCACTCGAAAAAAATTGGTGCCAACCTATATGGTTTGATATTGATTCTTAGTCTGACCAGAAATACCGGTTCTTAGCAATTGGTACAACCAAAATTTGATTCTTTGGTCTATCATAAAAGGTTGTGGGTCTTGGTAAGGTTGTTCTTTGCGACCTAGGAGATAAGGATTCGAGTCATAAAATATCCTCTTAAAATATTTAAAGGTATGGCTGCATGCGTTCGACGAGAGACTCATGTGCGTTTTGTATGCCCTTTTGATCTACCATGAAAGTTTGTTAGATTTGAGTGTTTTCGTGTAATTTAAGAGTCCCAGTTGAAGTCAAACAACACTTGGCAAAAGTTACAGAATCATTAAAGAAAAGTTCCTTTTAGAATTTAATAACATTTGTTTGTGCTTCTATAGTGACCCTTAAATATGACAAATCTAAAAGGTTGACAATTGATTTGCCTTTAAAAGGGACCTAACGTAAGTGAAAAAGTCTACCTAGTACTCCAAATAAAGATAAAAATAAATGATCCTTGATCAACTGTTTAATCAAACTATTTCTTCCTTCATGCCAACAATCACTTAATTTGCAGTTGGAGAACAGCATGCTGAAGCCAACTAAACTAAGACAAAATCATGCTTCCTAAGATTGTCCACCCTCTGCATATTGTGACAAACAACTTGTTTTGATGCCTGATGATATTATACTGCATAAATTAAGTATAGAGGACGAGGAAGTGTCAAACACCGAAGAAGCTCTGACCAAGGTTTTTAATTTCATATTGTACTGGCGTACTGAGCCTTACTCGGTATAGTACGGTACCAGTGTACCAAGCGGTACACCAAGGCATACCGAACGGTACATCAAGATGCAAATTGTAGAATACTTAAAATCAGGCTGTCACGAATGGTCGTCACGCACCTAAACACCTTCGCTCAACGAACCGTTCGTCACTTTTACATGCTTGTACAGATGCTTGGCAGCATATTTTGCTTTGGTTTTGTGTTTTGGTTTGAAAAATATAAGCAAGAACAGTTCGCAACGCTACAATGCCCCAAAATGGCTCCGTTTTCGCATGCCACTGCCTGTTTTCTGCAGACCACAACTAGGCGTGAAACATCAACCATCTTAGACCCCTGGAAACCCTTGGGTGGCACAAGCGTGGATAGGGCTTCGAGGTAGTGTCGGGCATTGATCGGTTTACACAAGTTCGTACATTAAAGTTGACGGGAACTTGCCATCACGCCTAACACCCAGTGAGCAGTTGTTTGTGAACTTGCAACTGTTCATTTTGTCTTCTAAAGTCTTTGTTTTCTCATTCCTCTCTTTTCTCTCTTGCACTCAAAGTGCTTGTTGAATTGCTTGTAAAGCTGCCCTCTTTGCGGGACATCAAGACTTGTCTGTCGTTCGCTTTTGAACTAATCAACTTGCTCTTCTATAGGTCCTACGGGACCTGAGCGACGTTGCAACTTGGCTGACCCCTTGCGGGCGAATAATGCAAGGGCATTTCATGACTTGGACAATCCCAGCTAAGTCCGAGAAGTTGGCGCAAGGGTGCTTCATGACTTAGGCAACTCCAGCTAAGTCCGTGACTTTACCGCAAGGGTGTCTCACAACTTAGGCAATTCCAACTAAGTCCGTGACAATGTGGTTTGATCCGCTTAAAACTGTTTTCGTTTTTTCTTTAAATGCCCGATGTTTTTAGGCTCATGAGGAGTTGTGACTCCTGTCGAGGGTTTCCTCCCCATTATTGCCCATGCACCCGCCACCCGCTAATGCTACTAGTGTACATCTCCTCTTCTCGTTCTTTCTCTTCTTCTTTTTCTTCCTCTTCCTCACATCAGTTTGCTGAAAGGGACTGGACCTATACTGGTCCAGCCATGGAACGCCATGGATCTCGTACCCAAAATAGGAACCTCGATGTCAACCATTCAAAAAAATTATACACTCCAAGGCTCGAGACACACAACCCCATCCCTCACCCTCGCTTTCTCCTTTCTCTCTCTCTCTCTCTCTCACTCTCCCATCATCTTCCGCATCAACACCCATCACACCCGTCACTTGGTCGCCCTCCTCCGCTGTTGCCGCGTCCCTCCCGGTGAGCTCCGCCGCCCTCCCACGCACTTGTCCAGCCTTGAGACGCACAACCCTATCCCTCCCCCTCGCTCTCTCTCTCTCTCTCTCTCTCGCTCTCTCTCTCTCTCTCTCCTCCCATCATCTTTCATGTTGATGCTCGCCCTTGGTCACCCTCCTTCGCTGCTGTATCCCGGTAGCGGGCGTCCACGTGCCGGTCTGCTGGTTCACCTTCCTCCCCTAGTACCGCCCGGTAGTAGGCAGTTCACATGTCAGTCTACTAGTGGACCACGAGCGGTACGATACGATTTTAAAAACCTTGGTTTTGACCACAAAAAAAAAGTTTAAATGGACACATAAATACAGAATGAATGGCAGATTTCAGAATATTCTGAGTGTAATGTCACAAAAATATATTAACTTTTCTACTCATATCTCTCCATAGTATTCTCCTTTCACATGAGGCACATAAACAAGTTAACATACTTTTGATGAAAAGCTAAATTATTCTGATATTCCTAGCATCTATAGTACGTGATGCTAACATTCTCAAACTCTCATTTTGCATATAGTAAATGGCATTCTTTCATAGATTATTTGTCTTATGTCTACATCTGGATCCAATATTCCAATTACTCTACCAATCTCAATTTTCATTTCAATTTATTGTCCATAAAACATATATGTGGCCTCAACAACCCATTATAACTACACATGGAAACTTTGTAGAAATTCTCTATGTCAATGGCCATGTGAGCAAGTGATTCAAGGGCCATCATGTTCTTCCTCATCATTCCTAACCAAATCATCCTTGTTCATTCTATTTTTGTTTTGGCACCTTCACATGAATGAGTTACTACCTCCAGCATTATACCACTTTTTGGGTGAGCATTGGAACATGAGCAGTGGTAGCACATCTGCAAACATCATTGATTGCTTCCTGAACATCATCCTCAAGCAGTATGTTCAAGCTGTCCAACATCACATTATGCCAATGTTCTGATGTCTACTTGCATTAAATGTGTGAATGGCTCTTGGATTTCAAATGTAGGAATCCCTGTCAGATGATATTAGGTGATGCATCCCAATTGAACACTAAATTTGCCCAATGACAACAATTGCCAGCCTTCTTTTGCATATCAACACACGAAAAAAAAGATGCAAAAAAGAGCTTGTAGAATCATATTATATAGGATGACAAACTTGAAGAAAACAGTTTAATTTTTTTAGATATCGTACCTGGGAAATTCTTCAGCTCTGTAGTAAATAATCCAGACGTGGTGGAAACATGAACAGTAGAAAAAGAAATGTTATGGTATCATAAACAAAAGCCATGAATTTATTATTCCTCACAATTGGACCTATGCAGTAGAATACCTTATCTTATCATGAAAGAGTATCATATTATCTTCATCTGAGCCTACCAACTGCACAAAAGACATTCTTTTCACTTTCAGAACAAAGAAATATTAAGAACAAGCGAGAGACTGAAAATTCATATATGGAATAAGGCTGCGTTGTATGCAAAGCAAGCAAACATAAGTATTAGACAAACCATATCTGCATAATGGAGTTTAGTAGATGTAGCCGACAGACATGTGCGATTCAGTGTTACTATCAGTTTCAACTTTCCTGGCTTTTTGCATTCAGCCTCCTCCATCTTTATTTTGACCTTCGGAGGAAGTAATAACAGAGATTCTTTAACATGGTTTCCAAATGGATACTTGCGACCGGTAATTATTTCTATTTTTCTTGGATCAGCTGCTCCCAAGCTTTCGAATGAATTAATTCCTACTGAATATAGTGCCTTACAATGAGGACAAAAAAACACATTCAGGAAGAAGGTTATAGAGACACCTTTAATAAAATAATATAGCCAAGAAAAAGAGGCAGTCAAGTGAAACCTTTGCAGTAACCATTCCAATGCCAGGAAGTTGTTTCAGCAAGTAAGGACTGTTCTCCCAGAGTCTGTGGTGTAAGCATTTTGCCAGAAGAGTAGAAGTTATGGTTCCCTTGTAATTCTTTCTATAGATGAAACATTGTTTAATACATTTAGCAATCCTACACCCGCTCATGCATATTGAGTTCATGTCCTGCATTAATATCAACAACCCATGTAAGAAAAATATTAACAAGACTATGGGCTATATCATCAGCTACCAGCAGAGGAAACCTGGTTAAGGGATAATTCATGAACCAAAGGATCACCAGTCAAGCAGTCATTTGCTAGTACAAATATCTTCTCTTCTCTTGTCTGGATACGCTTTTTTCGTTTTCCATTTTCACTGAGCACATGGAATCGAAGCCGGCCTTCTTTATCAGAATTTACGTCATTCAGAAGTTTCTTCTCATTGCGCCTCAGTTGAATCCCTTTTTAAGTATGGAAAAGGTGGTGTCCAAACAGGGATAGTGAGGTTAAATTACATCTATATCTGTTCCACTGAAACTACAAAGGGATTGTTCTTTATTCTATTTAAACTTACATACAAGATAACTCTTCAGAATGTGAAATGATACGAAGCACATCTTCTACACTGCAACTTCCAGGAGCGTTCACAATAAGCTTCATAGTATTAAACTTCAAGTAAAATTTTGTCATCAGTATACCAGGTTCTGCAATGTCAAAAGCTGAGTCAAAAAAAAAAAAAAAAACTGATGTTTCATCATTATAGGCAAAACTGATGTTTCATCATTACCACTAACCCCACCAGATATGCACCAAACTAAAAATATAATGGAGACATTGAACCATTTCAAAATCTTATGCACCTAACAAGATACTATGAACAAGGATCTTTGCACACTGATTTAACTGAAGGAATTAAAGAGGCACAAATAAATGAACTGATAACAAAATTGGACTTCAACTTGGAGACAATTGTGTGATTCCACTGCAGTGGGTCACTTTCTTTTCAAATAAGTGCTTTAGGAAAATGAAATTTCTGATAATAGAAGGCTTAACAAACTATTTCAAATTATTTCAAAGCACAAAACACTTTGATGGCCATCAAGCATTAGATGCCTGTCAACCAAAAGCAAGGATGATAATAAATGAAAAGTAATTTTCAACAGAAGGACAAGGTAGAGGAAGGAACGGAAACAATTCTAATGTAAATCAGGTGCAAGGTAGAGGAAGCAAATACTCTATGGAGCATCATCCACAGCCATCATATGACCTTTATTGGCAATCCACGTTCCTTGATATAATGCAAAATCTATGTTTTCCTCAGTTAACAGAAGAGAAGAAAAGTATCTTTCACTTTAAAAGAAAAGAAAAGGCGTGCATTATGTGCACTGAGCATTTACATGAATTCAGTCAAATCAGTTAGTAGTGATTTTGTTACCAAAATAAACAGTGAATTTTGAATTATGAGGTAAAGTGTTTGGAAATCAGTCAAATCCATACTCAAAATTGCACAAAACATGAGATACATAGGTACCTAAAGGTTTTAGCAGAAAACCATCATCATCTGTCCAGATCATTCCATGTTCTGACAATTCCGTAATCTTTTTAACACATATTTCTGTGATGAAAATAAGAATATTGGGGTCACAAAAGTTGAAGACATACAGCTTAACAATTTTACTAATTGTGAAATAACCTTGCATGTGCTTTTCCAGACATTCGTGAGGAATTCCTCTCTCTATGCCGTAGTTTTCTGGATTCTGAGTTTACAAATGTGGACTCAGATAACTGATATCAAATAACACATACAGATACAAAGTACAAACGACATAAATAGTGATGAAAGTGTACCTTCTTCATCCTGACATACAGGTATGAACATTTTAGCCACTCAATCGCCAAGCTTATATCAGATATTATCAGTTGAACAATTTCGGCCGTCAGATGCTCCATTGCACATGAAAGCAATCTAAATCATAGGATTGTTATAGACAGAACCTAAGAATAGAATTAAAACAACATATAAAGCTAGAAGAAGTAAACAAGAAAATTCAGAAGTCCAAATGCTTCTGAATAGGAGTTTGTGACATACTGAGACTCAACCATTTCACATCCATTTAGGAGGTTCTCATACAAATGCACCTATAACATGAATTAGAGAGAGCTCAGATAATAAATTTTATCAGGGAAAAGCCTTCAAGTAAATAGAACAAGCATATGTCAAAAGGAATATTATTTGGATATAACTGTGTCCCTTCTTGTCATTATTATAACTGTTCCTGTATCATCAAATGGTGGACGTCCAGCCCTGCCACACATCTGCAGAGACCCAAGTATAATGTTTTACTTTCTTGAAAGCAGTACCATACAGAGATTATTTGTAATAAGCTTAAAAAGTATAATGACATGCAAGGGTCACAATAACTACTCTTCAGCCAAACATTCATATTAACCTGATTCTATTTTTGATATTGTCCAGAAATCATGATCACACAATAAATATGTAGTCACCGGCCCCATAAATTTGGTATCAGCTACACTTGATAGAACCCAAGAATAAAATCTCTGTCTCTTACTGTTATCAATTGTCCATCAGACTGGTATGGTACAATTATCAAACCATACAATATGTCAGCATGGATCTGTACTAATTGGCACAGGACGGAGGGAAGGTGGAGGAAGTAAGGATTTGCTTACTGATGTTAATGAGCTGGAGAGAGTGGATGGAGACAGTGGCAAGATGGGAAGCATTGGTGACGTTGCAGCCAACAAGGAGAGCCACAGAGGTGTCAGTTGCTATTGGTGCTGATGGCATAGGTCTGCTATCAGCAGCTAGTGACAGAGATGATGGAAGCATGGGCATAACATGCAGGGGGATCATGTGAGAGTTCAAGAGTAGGTTGCAGGGGCCTGTGATACTGGCAAAGCCAGCAAGGGTAACAGGGAGGAAGAGAACAGTGAGCAACAAAAAAGTACAACGTAAAACTGTAAGATCACCAGTCCATGACTGTCATGCTATAAACCTAGTATCGAAATGGACCGGGCAAAATTGTTTGATCCAGGTATAGGTTTGGCTATTGGATCAGCAAATATCAATCCATACAGACTACTATGGCCAAAACTCAAATCCTAAAACTATGGGAATGGTGAAACAAAGATTATTCTTGCAGGTGCATGGATAAACATAAATCCAGCAAACCAAATGCATTCATTAAGATTTAAAAAAATCAACTTTTGTCTTATAAAAAGTCACAATTAAGATGAATATGAAAAATAATATCAAGCAAGTTTCGAAGTTCGAACAATTCACCAACCATGTGAACACAGGCTTTAGCTGTTAATTATATGCTAAAACCTTGAATCAAGGTGAAATACTGCTGGCTTTTCTTCACATTGTGCAAGTAAACAAATATACCAGAATTATCAGCCAAAAAAGCCAGCAAAATAAATTGATTTTTCATCCAAGTGGCTAAGCTTCAGGTTTTTTAATCAGTTTCAGGATATGGCACAGAGGAAGATAAAGCCAACAAGTAATTACCTGCAATACCATAGATAGCTCATATTCCATGTAGAGACCCTTCTCTCTGTTACTGTGGAAAAAAAAGCAAAATCAACAAGAATTTGTGTAAATTTCAAAAATAAGCTGAGCTTAACTTTAAGTGCAATACAAACTTACAAATACTGTGTTGATTTGACCACTACTGTATGTGCCGGTAGATTAATCCCATGTGCAAGTGTGTTTGTAGTGCAGAGTATCTGGAGGTCGCCTTTCAGGAAGAGACCCTCAACGAGGTTACGGTCCTTCATGCAAAGCCCACCATTATGATAACCAACTGCAAAGAAAAGAGAAGGCAGTTGATCACATGAACATTTGTGAACAAATCTCAATCAGATAATCTTTTTTAAAACATCAAGGTAACTTTCAAAGATAGACCTCGGGTGAAGAGAAGAAATAACTAACGAAAAAGTAGACTGCATAATTAGGTAATATGTGCTTATGTTACTTGTCCCAAGCTGTCTGTACTAGATGCTGTGAGAGGACACAGAAATTATACCACCATGAATGATGTATGATTGCATTTGCTTGTCAGTAAAAGATAGAGAAGCTTCCTTTAGTTTCTGCTGTTGTTCTATGGATTTTATGAACGGATTTGAATAACCAAGACTCATTGCAATCTGAGAGAGGCATTGTGCTGATTCTAGTGCTCCTTTTCTGGTAGAACAGAAGATTAGTGCTGATTTCCCTCTTGAATACTGCATGAGGATATCTGTAATATACTCCCATGACTTATAACTGCTTGAAATTGCAATAAAACAAACCAGGAAATTGGAGAAAAGGATGAGCTGTTCAAAAGATTTAACTTTTTTTCTTACCAAAAATAAAGTTCTGAAGGCGCTGCACCAAGTAATCAGATGATACAGCATAAGGACCACAAACAAAATGATACAGTGTAAGAATAAAAAATTACTCTCGATCATATAACAAATGAAAGTTTAGAGCTTCTTGTCTTTGATGATCACTGGAACCTAAAATAAGTGACACTGACTAGTGCAATATCACGTTAAAATTACTAAAATAAAGAATGTAAAAGGCCAGAAATTTACCCTCTCAAACAAAAAGTCATTTTTCGCTGGGGCATAGCCTGCATGGATGATAATAATCAATGATACAACATAAAAATGCAAAGTACACAGATTTAAGATAAAATAAAAACATCTAGTCCCTTGTGCCATATAAGCCACTCATTCATTAAGAAAGTACACAGATTTCACACATCCATATGGAGAAGCATTATGCAGGCAATAGGTGTAGAGTTTAATGATAGACCTTAATCAAGAAAGCCTAATAACACAAATCATGTAACACCCTGATTAGTCCCATAACGGATATGGGCAAGATTAAGATTAACTTATAAGGGTCTGATGAGTGTACTACTAAAAACTTCAGCTTAAGTATTTTGGCTAGTGGTTTGGGCCAAACGAAGTTGATAGGCCAATTAGCCCATCAAGCTTGAGTCGTGACCTTTAGTGACAGAGCCAACCTAGTATTTGGGCATAGTGAGAGGGCTTGGGTAAGAAAGAGCTACCCGTGGATGGAGTCAGAGGACTCGTCACAACGTGAAGCCACTATTGGACTACGCCTCACATGCACCATGCTATAACACCCTTGATTAGTTCCACATCAGAAGTGGACAGAACTAAGATTGACTTATAAGGGTCTGATAAGTGTATTACTAAAAACTTCAGCTTAAGCATTTTGGTCAGTAGTTTGAGCAAACAAAGTTGATAGGCCAATTAGCCCATCAGGCCCGAGTCGTGACATATCAGGTTATCAATTCAAATACATCCTTGTCAACATCATAAAATTTAGAATGCTACTAAAAAAGTGTTACAATAACAACAACAAAACCTAAAAATCCTAAATATTTAGGATATGTTACATGGATCTTTTAATGTCATTATGATCTGTAGAGTCATATGTTTAGTTAAATTAAAAATATTTTAATTTTAATTTATAGTTTCTATTAAAGTCTTTTTAGGTCTTCCTCTACTCTTCTCATGTCACTAATAGTAATCATTTCATCTTTTCTAACCGCATCTCTAGGTTTCTTGAGCACATGTCCATACCAGTCCATACCACTGCTGATAGAGTGCTAAACTTCAAAATACTAAAGGAGTCATACATCTCTTGTTACATATTCTACTTAACCCTAGTACACCTCATACTTGTTGTATAAATATTGAATTTGGCTTCCTTTTACAATTCTTTTGCATCCATTATCATGTACCTATATGTTGTATATACACAAGATATGTTAGAATGTTGACCACAAATGGGATACATCTTTTCCACTAAATGCAATTCATGATTCACAGAGCAAGAACAATTTCTAAGTGAGTTCTTTGATTGATACTACTTAAAACTTACAGGTTATTCAGTTCGCATAGCAGACAGAATTTGCAATTAACACATTGGGATGGTAACAAAAAGAAATACTCAGTTTGGAGTGAATGTTTAAGCTGGAGTTACCAATATCATGAATTCATGATACAACAAGAATTTCAGTTTTGCATTTTGCAGCGTGCATGCTGATAGAAGCTGTGCTAACTGGTACCTCTTGGCACGTTCTCTGCCAGTTGACATAGAGTACGTGCATGTGCCGAGTCAACACTATGAAACCAAATGGATAAAAACTAAAGGACTGAGGTGGCAACGTCTCTTTTCATTTACTAGTACCTAACTATTCAAAAAAGTATTTTGCTAATTAGCTCAAATGATAGAATTATAAACATAGCACTACAAAGATGGTGCAAAAAGGGAAAGGATGCGATCAAAAGAAGATGAAAAGGACAAATTGACATATTGAGACTCACTGTTCAGTCTCATTTTCCTTATCAGTGAAGTAAAAAAGATAAATCTTCTTGATTGTTTGACTGGTGCCTCAAAAAAATGGATCATTACCTTTTACTATTAAAGCCCTTTCTAGTCTCTTGCATCACACAAATCAAATGGTTAGGTATGAGTATGACAATGGAGTTCATAAGAAATATGTAATATGGAACAGAAGTGCCATTTAGACAGTAAGAAAAGGATGGAGAAAGAGAAAACAAAAGAACAGTTGGGATAAGGCAGAAATACCAGAGAAAAAAGAAAATTAGGAAATTAAATTATTTGAAAACTGGGGAATTGTTTTTTTATATTCTATTTGAATTAGTAAATAAATTTTGATTATACATCTTTGTGATATACAAGAAACCAACCCGAAAATCAGACCTATACAACATAGGAATTGCAAACCTTATTATCTTTTATAAATGTGAAATCAACAGCTCAGCAACATTTTCACAACTTTCCTATGTTATAATCAAAATGAAACTGCAATGATTCTAGGACAAAAGAGTAACCACCAAAGAATGAATGTCAAGCATTTCTCCATAGAAAAAAATGAAAATACATACTCACTATTCAAACTCGAAAATAATCTTTCATTTACTTTCTATTGTCATCTTGATTTATGATGATGGTAGTGATGCTAGTGGCAGTGATTTCATTTACTTTCATATGTTAGTGGGAACAATGATGATGTGAAATAATGGGGCTAATTATAGATTACCCCCTGTAGTTAAACATCCTTTGCATCCTGATCCCTAGGTTTAAAAAATTTACATTGGAATTCTTATAATTATGAAAGTGAAACATCTAGGTCAATTTACCCTAACGCTGTCGATTTTACCAACGGAAACATAAAAATAATGGACAAAAAAGTAGTTTCAATGTTTCAGTTGGTGATAGCGAACAATGTCGATGGTGGCAGAAGACGACGCCGTTGGAGGTCACAGATGGTTGTTGTGGATGAGGAGAGTAACGACGAGAGATGATGATCGCTCTGCATCTGCATCGAAACCAATGCAAATACAGAGTGGCAAAAGGGCCGCTCACTGCATAAGCATCGACGCAATTTCCGAGTAACGAAAGAGTCGCTCACTGCGTTGACATCTGCATCGACGCCAATGCAGATGCCAAGCGACCCTTTCATCGCTCGATAATTGTGTCGATGTCGACACAAATGCAAAATAGCACCACTCTGCATTTATGTCAGCACCTATGCAGATATCAAGCGGCCCTTTCGTTGCTCGGCAACTACGTCAACACCGATAGAGTGAGCGACCCTTTTGCTGCTCTGCATCTGTATTGACGGCCCTTTCATCGCTCACCAACTGCGTTGACGTCAACGTAAATGCAGAGCGGCCCTCACCTCTCGTCGTCGCTCTCCTCATCCATAACAGCCACTCACGACTCCCAACGACGTCGTTATCCGCCACCATCTTTTTACCCATTATTTTTATGTTTACGTCGGTAAAGACAATAGTGTTAGAGTAAATGGACCTAGATATTTTATTTTCATAACTATAGGGATTCCAATATAAATTTTTTAAGTTGGGAGACCGGAATACTAAGGAGGCCTAACTACGATGGGTAATCTATAATTAGCCCGCAGTGATGCTACCTCCTCCCACGAGAAGTGATTGGGGCAGTGGTTGAGTAGTGAGAACGACAGTAAAGCCATGCTAATACAGTAGTTGCATTCAGATGCAAATCGCTTCTTAATTGCAAAATAGCTACCTTGTTCGTACAAATATTAATATGATTGATCAAATAGAATTGCAAAACAAGTATCAGAGATTTGATAAGCAAAGGAAAGAAAGACAGCAAAAATTGTAAACAAAGATTTTCTGATGAGGTACACTGAATTCATTTAAGGTAAGCAAGAATTTCCTTTCAGATCTAGCAACTACAGGTTGGTGCAACTTTCATGGCCATTACTCCATGAATTCTATTCAATTTTACAAATTTTTTTCTTGTAGAAGCAACTGAACCTCATCTTGACCATGTGACAGCGAGGCCATTCTAAACTACTGAATGTTGGTTGCTTTAATCAGGAGTTCCAATATAAAAGTTGATGCCAATCATTTTTGTACTGGAGAACCCTAATAAATTGTTGCTTATAGAAGTATATAATTCTTTGCCTTTCTCCAATGCAAATATATAAACTCCTCTTGTCCTGGTCCTGATCTTTTATGATAGACAACACCTCTGTTCATAAAAAACTAATAATTGCTTCATTGGACCTTAATCCAACTCAAAGTCACTGACTAGTTTAGTGTATTTTCCCTCAACTATAACATGGCAAATCTCAGACTGTGTTGTTTCTGGCTTTTATATGGTTTCAAGTTTCAACTTTCAACAGTCATAAAATTCTGAGCACCTTCAGCAAATGCAGTAAAATATTCTTGAACTCTTTGTAGAAAAATGAAGAAATTAATAGAAAAAGAAAGGCAAAAAGATGGACATTGGCATGCTTAGATAGGAAAATGAAAGCTTGTTTATACCGAAGACTTTGGTTGTCAATTGTACTGGCCTCATCTCTTCTCCAAATCTGTAATGCATGCAATAAAAGGATTTAAAAGCAGCTGTTGGGCCAACAAACTGCTGTTAGATTAGATTTACTATAGAATACCTTTTAATTCCTTGAGCTGGAACCGAGAGCCATTCAGCTGAAAATATCAAATCCAAAAAAGGGACAGCCCAATGCTATCTTGAGATCCTTATAGAAAATTATAATAAAATTAGTTACAACCTACCTATGTCTTGAATATTTGTAATTGTTGCAGAAACTGCAAGGAATCGAACATATGCTAGAGGACTAGAGCGCATCTCAGAGATTCTGGAAAGCATCTTTATTCTACTAATTATTGCTTCCAAAGTAGCTCCACGAGGATCGTTGAGAAAGTGAACTTCATCAATGAGTACGAGCGCAATATCACTGAAGAAACTCAAATCACCATTCCTTGCACCATGACGGGTGACAGCATCAAACTTCTGTAATGCCAAAATCCAGATTAAAAAGGACCAAGGTAACTAAATATAAAGTTGATCGCTTACCTCAGGAGTAGTTAGAATGATATCTGCCTCTTGTATGTTCTTTGCCTTATAAGATTCATTATCACCTGTCATCTCCAAACACTTAATTGCCAGTGAATGAAACTTCATACTCCAATCACGAAGTTTTTCTTGTACCAAGGCCTTTGATGGAGCTATATAAATCTACACACATGTCAAATAACAGAATGAAAACTAGGTAAACATTTGACAAGTTTTCTAACTTATGCTACCAGAACAATATTTAACTTATCAGGAATATATGTGCCTCGATAAGTAAAAGAACTTTGCATTTGCACCTTGGTGAATCAATAAAGTGCAGGCCTTGGCACAATGGTAAGGTAGCTCCTTTGCAACTTGAGAGATTAGGGTTCAAGTCATGGAAACAATCTCTAAATATAGAGATACGGCTACATATATTGACCCTCCCTGATTCCCACGTTGGCAGAAGCTTTGTGCATTCGGTTTAGTCTTTACCTTAGGTAATATTTACTAGTGTATATTTGTTTTGTCTATTTGGTTGAAGTATCAAGAATTTTTTGGATGGTATAGGAATTTAAAGGCAGTTTATTCGTTCTACAGGCTGAGTTGTACAGCAGAATGAGAATTTGTCCCAAAAATGAGTGAATGAGAATTCAGAGATCAACTACCAGAATGATGTACCGAATGGCTGCCAAGATACAATGCACTCACAATTTAAAAGATAGTATCAATTAGGAAAAAGGTCTAACAGACTTGTCCATTCAGAACTATTGTATCATATTTTCAGTAGCTTGTTCTGAAGTTACAATCAATGAACATTTCAAATCTGACAGTTGTAAAAGAAGCATTATGCACAGTAGAATACACCAGAGTCAGAAACTTACTGTCTTAAGTGTTCCTTTTATATGATTGAATTTCCCCTCTGAAGAAAGGAACTTTGATATAAGCCTAAGAATGCAGAGCTCGAAGAGCACTGTTTTACCGCTTGCAGTTGGTGCTGAGATAACCATGTTTATATCCGAGAGGAAGCAGCCAGAAAAGCATTCACTCTGCAAAGAATTGAAGTACCTGCAATAGACAAACAGCACTATGTATAGAATTAACGGTACCATCAACATTTACTTTAGCGCAGGTGCCTAGAAACATAATGCTTAGATATTTGTGCACATAGATTCAAATACATGGAGTACACTAAATGAATTCACAATTTGCATGACCTTTTGAAATGAGACTAAACATATTATCCCCTATAGTTAGACCTCTTTACAATCCCGATCCTTAGACTTAAAAAATTTCATTGAAATCCCTATGGTTATAAAAGTAAAATATTTAACTTCATTTCCCTAACGTTGTCGGCTTTACAAACGAAAAATATAGCACATGACAACACGTGCATGAATGGTATGAAAACAATGGACAAAAATATAATTTCAACGGTGGTGGCAAACGGTGGTGCCGTGGGTGGCTGTTGTGGTGGTGGTCGACGAGAACGATGCGATGGTTGGCCTTACTAATGTTGATCAGAACATCGACGACGAGGAGGAAGAGGAGGCAAAATGGTAAGGCATCTGCGTCGACGTCGAAAGAGGTAGAGGAGGGAGGTGAGGCATGTACATCAGCGCTGCACTGTGCTGCCTTCTCTTCCTCCTATGGCGTCGCTCTGCATCTGTGTCGGTGTCGAAGGAGGAAGAGGAAAGAGGTGAGGCATTTGCGTCGGTGTCACACCGCTCTGCCTCCTCTTCATTCTCACCGACCATCGCATCATTCGGTGTTTTGCCACATTGCCTCCTCTGCGTCGGCACTACACCGCCACCACTATTAAAGTTACTTTTTTGCTCATCGTTTTCATACCATTCATGCACGTGCTATCACGTGTTGTATCTTTCGTCGATAAAACCAATGATGTTATAGAGTAAATAAGATTAAATGTTTCACTTTCATAATTATAGGGATTTCAATATAATTTTTTTTATATCTAAGGACTAGGATACTATAGAGGTTTAACTACAGGGGATAATCTTTAATTAGCCTTATAAAATGCTTTGATTTTACAAATAAGTAGAACAGATTATGACCTGCTTTGTAAAACTATTTTCAACGAAACGATAAACTTTTTCCAATAAACCTAGAAGTAAACACTCCATCTAATGCTTGAAAAAATAGAAGAAAATATACAGTAGTTTGAAAAAGATTAACCCGGTTCCAGGGTCCACAATTATTCATTCTTCCCATTTCACAGTTTTAAAGAAAGAAATCAAACAATGGAGGAAGTCATAATTTTCATCATTCACCACCTGAAATTAAATGTGGAACGGAAGGGTTGTGGCAAGTCAGCTACAGGAATCAACGAGTGTTGATCTCTATATAATCCCATTTCTTAGTTCCTGCTGAAACTTGCAAGGATTTATAGAGAATCTGGCAGGCAAAAAAGACAAAGAAGAATGCTTAACCAATTAGATCAAAGAAATAGGAGGGAAAAAGAAAAAGAGCGATCCACAATTCGACACATATCTAACTCCCAAATGGGCACACTTAGTCACAGCATTAAAACAACTAGTATGAAAGAGACACCGGAACCAACTCCAATGTCAGATATTAATCGAAACAAACCAATTTCATCTGAGATATTATCCGAATCCTACATCGATCTACAGCGTCAAATGCGAAACCCTAACCATCCTCAACAGTCGTACTTCACGAAAACTACTTACAGAGACCTGATGAACAGGTTTAGCCCTTCCCGCCAAAGAAAACACAAAGAAATGGCTCCGATCTAAAAGAAGATCCAAATATAAGTCAAATCTAACCAACACCAGAGGAATCAACCTAGGAGTTTACCTTCTTTACAGGATATAGGGATTGGCCTCGGAAAAAGGACGACGGCATGGAAGAGAGTAGAAGCAGAAGGAGCGGGAAGGCTTCGCGACTTACTTCTCATTGCGATGTAGCACGAGAGAGAGAAGCAGAGCCTTCCTTCGCAAGGGCCGGAAAGCAATGAGCGCCGGGAAGAAGGAAGATGGACCGCCTCGGCTCTTTCTCCCCCCTTTTATAGGCGAATGTTAACGAGTCCCGTAGTTTAAAGCGAATGTTGTATTGAATGAATGCATTGGCGGGATGACACGATATAAACAATTTAACCACCTAAAAATTAGCCGACGTGGCTAAGTTTTCGTGCTTTGCATGATAGAATATGTATTTAATGGGCCTTTTGCACTCCTTAATAAAACATTTGTACGTTACAAGTCTCGCAAGCGTTAAACCGTGAAGGAAGAAGAAGAAGAACTCGAGCACAGATAGAATGATATCAGAAGTGATCACCTCACGATTCTGAATCATCCAAGTCGGTAAGAAGAAGAAGAAGAAGAAATCCAGCACAAATACTATGATCTCAAAAGTGATCAGCTCACGATCCTGAATCATCCAAGCCACCAACTTCCATCTTCTGTTGGAGAATGCTAGTCTCAGAGGTAGAGCTCTGCTTCTCTGATGAAGTAACCATGCACGTAGAACCAACCTTCCAGTAACTCTCGAACCTGTCACCGCCACCACTGCCCCGTCTCTCTTGCTTCTCTTTACACTCCTCGCCGTCGGAGTTCGAGACGGAGACCTCTCTCCATTTGCTCCACAACCTGATGATGATGCAGAGCAACACCACACAGACGACAGCTGAAATGGACACGATCGCTACTATGATGCCTGCCACTGCTGCATTGGACAGTCGACTCATGTCAGAGCTTGATGATCTTGTTATACAAGCAGTCAGTGGTGCACCGCAGAGTTTGGTTGCAGTGAAGGAGCTAACTGGGAAGCTCGAGAGCCTTGAGGGAATCCGGCCATAAAGAAGGTTGTTCGATAGATTGAGTCGATGGAGACTGGTGAGCTGCTCCAGCGAAGCAGGGATTCGCCCGTCGAGATGATTGAAAGAGAGGTTAAGCCTCTCTAACTTGATAAGATTTCCGAGAGACGAAGGGATGTCTCCTGACAAGTGGTTTCTGCTCAAATCCAGCATCACCTGAAGCTCAATCAGCTGTCCGATCTCCGAAGGTATCGAACCAGTCAAGGAGTTCTCAGAGAGCCTCAGTTCATAGAGCTTCTTGCAGTGTATAAGCACTGCGGAAGGTATGGTGCCGGTGAGGTTGTTCCGCTGCAGGTTGAGAACGTTTAGCGAAGTGAGCCTCCCGAGCTCCGGCGGGATCATCCCCGAGAGATGGTTGTCTTGTAGAGAGAGTTTAAGCAGCCCGGAGCAGTTCCCGATCTCTGCTGGTATCTGTCCACTGAGTTCATTCCATGATAGGTCGAGCTCTCCAAGAGAGTGCAGGTTTCCCAGCCAAGAACGGATGGTACCTGTGACCCTGTTCTTTCCAAGTAGGAGGTGAGTTAGTCTGGTGCAGTTTGAGAGGTCGGAGGGGATTTCGCCGATGAGGTTGTTGGAGGACATGTCGAGGAAATCGAGCCATCGAAGGCGGCTGAGTTCGGAGGGGATGCCGCCCTGCAACAGGTTGTGGCCTAGTCGAAGACGGGCCAGGTTTGTTGACTCACCGAGTGCCGGAGGAATCACGCCGGAGAACGCATTGTTGGTCAAGTCCAGTTTGACGAGAGCGTTTGAGCCCAACAGCGGTGAGATGCTCCCGGTGAACCTGTTGTGAGACAGGTTGATGATGGCGAGATGTTTGAGAGAGGAGAACAACGAGTCTGGGATCGGACCCTCGAGCGAGTTGTTGTACAACGTGATGAGGTTCAACTCGGTGAGGAATCGGAAGGTCGGAGGAAGAGTCCCCGAGAGCCGGTTGTCAGCCAAAGCCAAGGCCTGGAGCTTGTTGCAGTCGCCCAGGCTCGGAGGAATGGGGCCTGAGAGATCATTCTGCCTCAGCTGAAGCACTACCAGATTCTTGAGCTTCCCAATCGTCTCAGGGATCGGCCCACTGAAACTGTTCCCGAAGAAATCGAGCTCTTCCAAGCTCGAACAGTTCGTCAATTCGTACGGTATGATCCCGGTCATCTGGTTCTCGTACAAGAACAAGAGCTGTAGCCTCTGCAACTTGCCGATCTCTGCCGGAATGCTGCCTGTGAGACCATTGTGGAAGAGCGACAGCATCTGCAGGTGACTCAGGTTTCCCAGCCGCGGCGGTAAACCCCCGACCAAGCTGTTGTTATGGAGCACGAGATCGACGAGGTTGGTCAAGCGATCGACGTCCGACGGAATCGCGCCGCTCAAGCTGTTGTTCGAGAGATCGAGCGAGCGGAGGGAGATGCAATCCATCAGCCCCTGGATCGTGCCCGACAGGTGGTTTCCGGCGAGGTAAAGATTCTGCAAGCTTGAACTCTCGTCGCAGAGGTCTCCGGAGATTCTGCCTTGTAAGAGATTGTTCGACAGGACCAAGTACTGCAGATTCTTCAGCTGCCTCGTGGAGATGCTGATGGCGTCAGATAGGTTGTTCTTCGACAGGTCGAGGATTCGCAGCAGAGTCAAGCGATTCAGCTGAGGAGGAATGGTGCCATTGAGGGCGTTACCCAGCAAGTTCAGGTAGCTCAAGCTCGAAAGACCACCCAGAGCAGTGGGAATGGAACCAGAGAACTGGTTATTCGCCAGATTAAGAACCTGCAAGGCGGCCAGTCTTCCAATGGACGAAGGGATTTCCCACTGGAGCATGTTGTCCGCCATGGACAGAACTCGGAGAGCACTGCAGCCACCGAGTTCGCCAGGTGTTCGACCGGTAAGCCTGTTCTGCTGCAGGTTGAGGATCTTGAGGCGGTTCAAGTGGCCAATCTGGGCGGGGATGCTTCCGTTCAACTGGCATTGGGCGAGGCCAAGAACCTCCAACCCAGTGCAGTTGCCGAGATGTGGAGGGATCGTCCCTGACAACATGTTGTCTCCCAGTCGCAGAACCTTGAGATCTGTGAGAAGGCCGATCTCGGGAGGGATGAAGCCGGAGAGGGAGTTGGAGAAGAGCAGCAGTTCTCTGAGGCGCTTGAGCATGCCGATCTCAGGGGGGATGGGTCCGGCGAGGGAGTTGGAAGACAGGTCGAGCGTCTCAAGGAACGCAAGACCCGCGAACTTGGAGGAGACGGAGCCGGAGAGGCCGTAGCCGGACAAGTTGAAAGCGACGACGTGATTCCGGTCATCCGAGCACGTGACTCCATTCCAGCTGCACGTATCAGGAAGCCCTGGCGACCAGCTCGCCATGGCTCCTCCGGGGTCGATGAGGTCGGACTTGATGGCGAGAAGACGAGCAGCGGTACTCGTGGGGGTGCCTCCGCATGCGATCATCGCCAAGAAGCTCCACGTCGATAGGGACAAGGCAAGCAAAAGGAAGTGCTTCGTCATGAAACCCATTCTGGAACCTGTATCAACAATTGAGTTGGATATCGAAGCAGTTCGCACTAGGTTGCCGAAGAAGATGAGAGAGAGTCACCTGCACTGACAGAGTACGCCGTCGGAGTCTGAGATCGATCACCATGTGTGAGCAAGGAAGGTGAGCTATCTTAACATGACACAGCGAGTACGTGCATCCGATTCCATGGGTTGCGATGGAGCCAAAAACATGATTCAGAGCTTTCTTCAACCATAGCTCACCTAATACATAAAGAAGGAGAAGACGGCAGCAGAACCGTCACAACCACCCCACCGAAGGAAGCCATGTTCATCACCCATATGCGGCCGGGCCTTCTTCTCTTGGTCCCAAAACGGAGAACCTATGTGAGGAGATAACCCAAACCAATATGAGAAATACCTTAATTACTGAAATATTTCAAAAAATGAGAAATAAAAAGAAACACAATATTTATGTAATTTGATACTCTATTTATCTATGCTGATGGAGAATATATAAAAATAATACAATTTAAATTTATAATTATTTTCTTTCATATAAGAAAGAAGCTTTGGATGCTTGAATTATTTATTCCTTAAGAATTACTCCAGAAATCAAATAATGTTTGTGAACCCCAACATCACTTTTCAAAGGACAAAAGGGAATTGGTAGAAATAAACCAAAAGTAGCTTAGGATTTTAGGAATGAGGAAGCTGCGGAGGTCCTTACTGATTGAAGGGAAAGGTTGGTGAAGGAATAGGAAGAACAAAAACAAAAGGGCAAAGGAGAAGGTGGGATGATTCGAGACAATACACATAACGACACAACACAATGTTTCTTTCAGAAAACCACAGAACATGAATAAAGTGAATAGACAAATGTAACGTTACTGTAAAGGGAGCACCAATAATGGTGCCTCGTGATTCGTGAAAGTTTCTTCTTCCTCTCGAATCACTGAACTTTTGTTTCACGAGCTACGACATGAAAACAAGTTTTTTTTTGTTTTTTGGACCTGATATTGAATTCAAACTCACTTCTGGTGTCTCGATCGGTCCAACTTGATTCAAGCTTATGTGCATAGGCATAGAAAATTCATCTAGGCTGACTTACACAAAGATTTTGATACGATCACTTCGAGACTTTAGTCAGTCTTGAAAGAGAATAAAAAAATTTAGCAAACAATTATTAACGTCGCTTAGTAGGTTTTTTATAATCGATTTAACTATTTCGAGACAATCACTTGGAGACTTTAGTCAGTCTTGAAAAAGAATAAAAAATTTTAGCAAACAATTATTAACGTCTATGGCTTAGTAGGTTTTTTATAATCGATTTAACTAGAGGAAACATTTTGAAGTATGAATGAAATATAATCTACATCTTCATTATTGTTATTGTTATTATTATTATCATAAAACGTATACATGCACAATTTTTTTATCAGCAATCATGTAAGATCTCATTCATCACATCAACATCCAGCTTGTGTCAATATAGTCCAAATCCATATATTGCCAAGCTTACATTTTAAAAGACAAATTAATGACTAAATATACTTCAACTGCAGTGGTTTTTCTCTCCAGTTGAAGAACTTGTTGATCCAAAAATTCTAACAGCAAGTTGATTTGACTGCTTAACATCAGTTCAAGTTCAGTCTGTGGCAGTTACATTTGAGTCATTGTAGTTGGCTCAATATAATTGTAATATTGAAATCTTCCATGACAGAACATTCATAATGTAGTATGCATTGCACAAAATTATGCTTCAGGCAACAAATCAGTACAGCAACTGGAAACTGTAAGCCTTTTCTGAGGTGTCGAGTCTCTAGGTATTGGAGCAAAATTATTCGGCAGGTTATATTTGATCGTGCCATCCATGATATAACTGGCTGACAATCTTTTCTCCTGGTTCATCCTTTTCATTATGATAATCAATACCAGTCACAAAAATCTACAACAGTAGCCAAGAAAATACCTGATTAGAGCTTGCTCAGACTAAATTGACCAGCAAATCTATTTTAGGGATGACATCTAATATTATCTTGATGCATTCTCATAGTCTTCTATTTGTTCCCTGATATGCTGTCTTGGTCTGCTTCATCAGATTTGTCAACTTCGATTAGTCTTCCACACACCCATTTCTTCTTGGGATTCCTCGAAGGTACAGTATCTTTCCCTTCTGACATTCTGATATCCTCTTTTTCAGAATTGTTTTCACATTTTACGGCCTTGCGAACAACAGATTGACTCGTTTGGTTGCTGATCTTTTCTGATCCCTTTCCCACACTCTCAGTATCCACAGGTAAACAAAATCCTGTAGACTTCTCGGTACTTTGAGTAACTGATGAAGGTTCCCAGCCGTTCACCGCAGTTTCCAATGGTAACCGGTCAGAATCTATATCTGTATGGTTAATTCTACTTGAAGGGGGTGTATGAAAACCATTTACAAGTCTTTCTTTGAACTTCTCAATGCTTGGCACCCCTGGACTGCTATGGAAATGATTTAGTGGTCCACCAAAATCTAAAGATTTATCACTATAATCCTGTGTCGTTAACATTCCAGTCTCTATGTTTTCAATGGACCGGGTTGCCTCAGCAATCAGCTTCCTAGTTTCCAATAGTGAAGCTTGTGCGAGAGGGTTATTCAATGCAAACGTCTCAAGGGCTTTTGCAGCCTTTTCTGCTTCAGCAATTAGTAACCTGATCATCCAAAAAGTACCTATAGTTATGATAATGGAGATGACTAACACACTGAAGAATGGTTATGCACAATGAATGAACGAAGAAAATAAACTAAGCTGGTTCTACCTTAAAGCACATAAAGCTAATAATGTTGAAGCCTATGTCATCATATATTAAAGCAAGAACTATGGTTGCTTAGTTGTGTTAACAGTAAGCATGATGGACTTACTTAGCCCTTTCGGTAACTTCTTGCTTTTTTGCTTCCCTCGCTGCTCTCTCTTCTCTGATCTTCTTTATAATCTCAAATTTGAAACTTACCATTGGGTCCTTGTATAATGGAGTTGAGTTTTTCCTTCCCTTGGATATCACTTTCTTGATACTTCTGTCCTCATAGTTAATGATGCTGGGTTTCATGGTTTTCTTTCTCATGGTAATCTTCACAGAAGTTTCACCACTAGGTTTTCTTCGTATTCTTTCAGCTCCAATAGCTGTACCATGATGCTTAGCCATTGCACTGCAAACTCGAGCACGATATTCCTAATACAGAAAAAGATAATGTCAATCGATACTTTGAGGCTATTGGGGAATTAAGAATATAAATTGTAATTCTAAAAATAAACTCCACTCTTTTTTCTCAATACTCAGACTTGCTTAGGACATCCTTCACATTGTTATATAAGAAGTATGCTTAACTGGAACTGGAAGTATCATAGACATGAATGTATCTAATAACTGTCTACTGTTATGAACATGATTGCACTAAAAAAATGATAAAAAATGAAGCTTTTGCCTTACATAAAATTGTGTGGAAAGGAAAAAAAAAAAGATAGCTAAAACAGGAAAATAAATGCTTTGTGAATCTTTTTGCGTGTCACTCTCTGAGAAAAGGTAAAAAATCATGCTATAGGAACTACTGCAGAAAAGGTAGTAATTACAGCATCAGCCCACTTGGCCGCAATGGCCTCTGAAATCTTTCTTCGCTGCTCAGGTGATTTTGGTGCACGTTTACTCTCCTTTGTCCTGAGCTTTGTTTTCCTCTTCTCCATGCTCTCGAGCCACTGCCGCTTAAGCTGTTCATTCAAGATTTTGTATGAATCCCATTGCAACTCACCTTCACCAGCACAATCCCTTCTGGCAGAATATGCAATACAATTCTGCCACTCAAACAAGCACCCTTCCTGCACCATCAGCTTTTCATGTCGTTTCCGCCAACCCTCACGTACTCCTGCACTAATTTTTATTCTTGTTTCCTCACTGCAACAATAATACAAAAAAGAAAAATAATTTAATGCACACAAAGTTCTTGTGGTATTAACTTGGTCAACAATGAAAACATGAAAGCAAACCAGTTCAACCCACTTAGTTTCCAACATGGTAAAGCTAGAAGGTAAGGATTTTCAGAGTAACTATGAGCACTGACTACTTATTTCAATTTAAACCCCTTCAAAAGTTGCCATTAAATGTAGAGTTCAAAGGGCAAAAAAATTTCAGGTAAAACTTCAAAATTGTAAAGATTACATCCTAACAAAATCAAGTTTTCATGCATCTTATCAGTATCAATTTTATTTATCCTGATTGTCACTTTTATCATTTGAAAACAATAATGTATACGAGAGTCCAAAACAACTGCTGATAGTTTAACAATCTTCCTCAAATCTTTTGCATTTTTGAGTTCTTCGAAAACAATTTTTTGTTTTCTCAACATTATATTCTTCATTTACCATTCTCAATGATTATTGCAAACAAAAGTCTTGATATTATCAATTCATAAAGCAACATAAATTTTATTTTAACTTGCTTGACCTTCAAACCAAAATAAATGAATAGGCAACATCACCGCTCTATATATCCATCAATTTAACTCAATCTATAGATATTGTAAATGCACCATAGTATGTTACATTTCAAGCCTTAAATTCTTGTGAAAAAACTTCAAGCATGTAAACTCCATACCAAGATTGTTAACATAGCTCAAAAGCATGTGTGATTTCCACTAGAATGGATATAATAATGACAACAAATCGCTTTTTCTATCAAGACATGCATGACATGAGCATAACAACATAAAGAATTCTGTGAACCATTTTCTACCAAGATAATATAGATCGTTTAACACATCTCAGACCAAGTATCTATATAACTGATAAGGCTGTCATATTCCAACTTCCAAAATGACAAAGGCCACAAGTGCAGCAGAATGTATTAACCATCACCAGATTTATTTTAGCCAAAAAAGAATGCTGCCACCAAGCAGAGTTGTTAAAGCCGCAGGACACATCAAGATGCCAAGGTTTCCCCAAGCCTCAGCATTAGTGATGAATCACAAAGCATGAGGCAAGGTATGTGTCTTACTGAAGAAAGGCACAAACGAAAGTACATATGAAAAAAAATTAAAGAAGTCAAAAGTGAAATCATTCTATAAGTGTGATGTAATTGCCATCACCTAGTATCTAAATAATAAAAAAACACATTTTAGCCTGTTAGCTCAAGGTCTAGTGTCATGCCAATTATAAAAGACAAAATATGTGAAAAAAAGATAAAAGCATAGTTAAGACAAGAAAGGGAAAAAATTAAAGAAGAAACGGAGAGGAGAAGACAACAATGGTGAATTGATATGTCAGAATGTCCAATTCTAAATGTTGTATCCATCTCAATAAAGAAAAAATGTTCTGCATCAGTTCCATTTCTTTTCCTCCCAAGGAGATGAATTTTCATTCCTTTCACTATTAATTCCAACATGCAAAACAAAATGAGGATGCTTTATCGAAGCTTATGAACCTCATTTGAGAAAAGGCTCAAGATTTGTGCCTCAGTTATCCTCACACCTTAGGTCATTGATAAATTTTCATCTAAGAATTTCTAGATTATAGTTGATGAATTTCATTGAATAGTCAAAGCAGAACTAACCTTTGAGCATGTCCCAAGTTCATTAACTTCATTTTGACCTGCACATCAATCAAGTTATTTATAACGAAAATAACCAGGAGTTGTCATAATCCAATAGAACATGTATGCTATTTGTGCAATGTAAGTTTCTATATCTGTAAAGATGTAAAATAGACTATCAATCGACGGATGGTAGAAAATAAATATATATATCTCACTGCAGAAACTCTAGCATATATGATTGCTTGTACAAAAGTTCAAATGAAGGTATATGTCACTCCATATAGCTCTGTGAATGGTTTTGCAATCTCCAAGCCAAAGTTTAACTAAAGTGTTCAACAGATCCAGCATGCTGACTAATAAATATCAGTAGGCTGGTTTACTTACATTAAATATTCATATACCCCCAAAGTATACTAATCAGCAGTTCAGCGCTCATATAACTAAAGGCAAATACCTAACAGATATAAACAACACTTCAAAAGATCGGGATCACACAAGATATGTACATTAAAATATATTTCAAATTTTCTTGAATTATATGGACAATTATGTCAGAAATGACAATTTCTTATGTACTTGTAATTTTCCTTGACAAAATTTATACTGCTAATGACAGTTCATACGTAATAACTTCACCTAGTTCCTAGTTCTTACATGACATCACCTTTGGATCCTGCATTGCTAATTTGGTCCTCTCTCGAATGCGCTGAAGAGTCTCTGTGAAAATTTTATATGAATAAGGAGATGTAAGAAAGCTGTATTTCAGAAAACAGGGAAACAAGACTACATGTAGTCAGTACACTTGAATCCTTTACCTGCACTGTGCTTCCTTCCCCTGTTCCATGGTACATTTCCTTTATTTGCTTTAGAAATCCTCATCCTTCTCAACTTTTCTCTGTCTTCTATTACAGAGGTTTCATCGTTTGTTGATTCAATTTGAATTACTTGAGCATCCAAGTCAGAATCTAGTGACTTGGTATCACATTCATGAGGAACCAAGCATGCTGGCATGCTAGTGGCAACTGCCTTCGTAAGTTGTCTATTTTTATTGTGAAGACAAGATCCTTGAAATTTTACTTTTCTTGAGAAAAATATCTGATCCTTACACTTTAAACCCAACTTTCTTTCCTTTGGATGTGAAACTCCAGAAGCATCTAGCCGATTTCTGAAGTAAGTTTGAGAAGTAAAATAATCTGCAGCAAAAAACAAGCAATAAAGAAACATATGTATGACAATAAATATTGTCCAAAAGCAAAAACTGGCATTTTTACGAACCATTAATTTAGTACTTGACTTGGTGTCTCTAGTCTAATTGCATGGTGAAGAGGATGCCTCTACTCTAAATTAGGCATAATGAAGTGACGAACCAATGTAACAGCTGCAGAATCAGGATAAAAACCTCAAACCATATCATTGGAAAGCACAAATACCATACTTCTGTCAATGCCCTCACACAAGAACTCACAAGATTGCAAGAAAATATTTCCATTTAAGAAAAAAAGGAGAAGTCAAAAACTAAATTGTCAACTCTGCAGATGAAGGTGGAACTCTAGGGAGTAAATTAGCACAAAAGACTTAATATGTCCAGATTTACCTGTTAAACCACTGTCCAATCCCTCTAGAGATGATGTTTCTGTAATTTCACCAATCCAATCAAGATCTCTTGGTAGGCATTGCATGCTCGCCTGGAAATGAATGTTAAGTGGCATGTATCAGCAATTGCTTATGTAAAGAAACAAATATATAGCTCGGTGGTCTTGCATCAAATACCAGAGGTGCTTGGTTTTGTTAATATTATAACAACGACAACAACAAACCATAATGCTTGTTTTTATAACTAAGAAGTTGAAATAGTAAAAAAAATCATCAGAAATAAGTGTGATCAAATGGTGAAATATATCCAAATAAAATTCCAGTTTTGCCAACATAGCAAACTGGTACTAGCTGTCAAGAGAATGCAAATGAAGAAGTAAACTAATCAAACTTTCTAATATAAAAATTGGAAGTACTCAAGGAAATTATCATTTACAAACACTTAGCCATCCAAGAATAGGAAAGGGCTGGTATGCTTGCAGTACCAAATTCTGGAGGGGGGAAGCCATCAAGAATTAAAGAGTTCAAAGTTGTAATGTTACTAGGCCAAAAAATTTCAATGACAGGCAAAAAGCATATTAATGTTGCAAATAAAGAATGAGCTAAGAATCAGCTACTCTCAATAACAAACAATCCAATGAATCATTGGTTTGAAGTGAGCAACAAAAAAAAATGCAAAGAGAAATTATCCTGACTGAGGGGAGATCCACTTTAAAAACACTCGGATAGATTGTGTATTTTTTTTTCTAACAGAACCGAAGATAATTTCCTGCAGCCTTAACATAGACGCTAAAGAAAGGACAGAATGCATGTATCAACTGAGCGAGCAACAGAGTAGATAAAACATAAAACCATATTCATCCAAATAAATACTATTGAATTATGTCAAAAGAATCACTAATCCAATGAGGTAAAACATACTCATGGTGTCAGAGATAAAGGTACTACAGGATATTCATTACGTTTGATAATAAATTCTTATCCAGAAGATGCTCTGCCACAACAAACCTGAAGCTTAGGCTCCTTCCAATCATTAACGGGATCCAAAAGAAATCCAGCCAACAATGTCACGGCTGCTGAACCCATCATCACAAGGGAAAGAACAGAGCTATCTCCAAGTCGAGTAGAATCCAACAAAGAAGAGGAGGAATGACATGGGAAGGGAGATGAGGCGGCCAAAACGGCAGCGCACGGACTGGCGTCGGTCAGGAAGAGCCCCAATAACGCGGCCGCCAGTACCGGATGCTTGCGCACACCGAGGGATTCAATAATCAAACTCCTCAGGAGGCCACCGCCGCTGCCAATTGGGTTTTGCTTCACCTCCTCCCCCTCCTTGACTGCACCAAAGGAGCAGGAAACGGGGCCGCGAACTCCGACAAATGGGGGAAGGGGAAAGGATTTGGTGAGAAGACAATTGCTGCCGAACAAAGGGTTCCATCTGAGAAGAGGACGAGGAGGAATGGTCTTCGGTTCGGACAGTTGGCGTAGAAAGGATGCGGCTTGAGGGAGTAGGACCGAAGTGGCAGGGGCGGAGGCCATCTTGATTCTTGACCTAAGAGAGACACATCCAACGTGCTACATTACATAGTTCCGACTCGAGCGGAGAGAGAGAGAGAGAGAGAGAGAGAGGAGGAAGACGAGGGTTTGATTTCATATGGAAGGGAGCGAGCGAGCGAAGAAGAGAGAGCGCGGTGGAGAGGGAGGGAGGGAACGACGGAGCGAGGGAGGCTTATCCATCCGCGGACGGATGAACACACCTGCGTTAAAATGGCGCTTACGTGGTGCCTTGCGATTGGAAGTGTCCCCACCGCAGGGCGGGCCCCAGCATTGCCTCAAATCACAGTTCGGGAAGGTATGAGACGTCGTCCACGTTAACAGAGAGGGAGTACGAGTGCCTTGAGGACGAATCCCCTCTTTGCCCTGGACCGCAATGGCGGCGGCGATTCTTCCCTCCGACTCTTGGGCTCGGTGTCGGGCCATTATCCACCGGAGGGTCGCACCGCCAGATTCCCACGCCGATTATCATGGCGGCGATGAGGTCTGAACGCGATGGCGGAAGCGATCGGCCGTTTCTCTTGGGAACGGGGTTCGTCGGGCGATACCTGTCCGATCGCCTCACAAGACAAGGCTGGTAGAATCTAATCCACCCTTTTCCTTGTGAATTGTATCTCCTCCGTTTTCTCTTGTGGTTTATCTCCTCAATAGTAGTTGTTTAACCTAGATCGTTGCTTCTTCACCACGATCGAATTGGAATCCTTAATGTTTCAAGTAAGTGTTTTTCCCTTTATTTTTTTGTTAATTACCTCTGTATTCTAGAGCTAGCTTCTTGTGAAGTATGTTATAACGTGCTTTTCATTTGGAATCTCATGGATCTTTCTCTTCGTTCCCTTTTCAGGCATTTCTGTGGCATCAGTGTAACTGATCCGATGAAAAGAGAGCTCAAGGAGATGGGATGAGAGGCCTTTATTTTTTATGAGGTAATCAACAATTAAGTTTTTTCTACCTGTAAACAATTTAGCATAGTCTATTGCGTAGGATATTTAATTAAGGAAGAAGAATGTCTGATCAAGATTCCAAGCATGAATATGATGGCACTTTGTGCTATTTTATCAATGCCAACAGAGCAAATAAGGGCTGTAAATTTTGTTCTTTCATATAGCTTTACATATTGTAAATTTTGGTTGCCACAAATGCAGGCAACCAAACAGCTTCTTAGAGTGGCCTGAATGGATTCAAAGAGTTATTTACTCTTTCACCAATAGACATAAAATTAATCAATATCATTGGTTCAGTCAGACCAAGATGTGGTCCAGGCTCGGTGCTGGCTCAGGTCTGATTCGTCAATCAATCTGCAGTTGGGCTTCAATACAGACTGGAATGGATTTGGTTCAGACTCAGGTCTAGCTTGAGTCTGATTTGGGTTTGGTTCACTATAAGCAGGTTAGCCTAGACGAGCGCCTGGGATGCCTAGCAGCCAGCCTGAGGTGCTTGCCTAGGGCACACCCGACATGTATTGAGGTGCTTAGGGCTCGCTTTGCTTGGCTTGAGTGCCTATTAATATCACTGGCACACTAATCTACCATCGCATGTTATAGAAGCTGCAAGCAATCTAAGAAACTATTTGTTATACTTAGTATGTTTGAGATTTGTATGTAATGATAATGCACTCAGCTAATTTCACCCACTACATGTTTTGACTATTTTCTAGTAATTAGCAGCTAATCAAACTGATTGATTTTAAATCTTTAATTTCATAATTATCTGTAGAGAAGCATGTGCTAGCTAATTGATTTCATAATCATGCAAATTCTTTGATTATTTGAAGAGGTAGAGAAGTATGTATTTACAAAACTGAGTGTGTTTCTCTGCCTAATTGAAGTTCATGTAGAAAAGGACATGTACCAATGACAATTTTAGTTTTGCTTCATGACAACTAATCGTTTACTGTCAGCAAATCTAGATGTATTCATTCACCTGCTAGCAGAAAATCTTAGATTTCTATGTTATATTTCAATATTGAATATATTTTCAAGGTGGATTGCCTGGATTCGGAAGTCTGAAGAACTCACTAGGGATCTTCTATGATATGGAATATTCTGACGGTGTTTTTTATGAATAAGAAGTTTAATTTAGATGACAGTACTCTTAAAATTAAAGTATTTGGTTCTTAATATGGTTGGTAATTATTTTGTGATTTCTAATATGATTCAAAGTTCTCTAAGAACTAGGCTACTTGGAGGATAAGGAATTCAAAGTATGGAAAGATTTCTGTGTGAAGAAACAAATCTTGGAAATTAGGATCTAGTTATTCAATAAATATCCTATGTATATAAAGTATTGATGACGAATGCATAATTTTTTTATATGAGATATGTGGAGAAAAAAAAAACTTAAAGAGTGCTTCCAAGAGAGTCTGAGTTAACTCAAGAAGACAACTATAGTTATTTTTTTCATAGACATTAGTAAAGTACCAAATCACAAAGCTTATTATCTTTTGATTCTCTGAATTGTTCCTTAATACTAGTATTGCCTCTTTGTAGGTGTGATTTTTGTTATCTCAAAGTTTATTATTCTTTATTCTCTGAATTGTTTCATAAGTATTGCCTCTTTTTGGGTGCATTTCCAAGTGATCCAATGATTTAAGATGACCCCGTTGAAGACTTAGAAGCTGATGTAGGAGATGTCGTTGCTGGGACCTCTTGGTCCTCTTTATACTGAAGAGGATTATCTTTTGATTGTTAAAATATTATATTTGTCTTTATAGTGTAAAACTTTTTTATATGAAGATGATCGTGTAGACAAAATCACAACTAAGGAGACTCTTCTTGAGTGCATAGCTGCTCCTGGGTGGGTGTGAAACTATTAAACAGTCGTATACTAGGAGTCAACCCTCAGTGTCACCCAGCTCAAGTCAACGGGCATTGCATTATGGTGCAAAAATCAATGAACTCGTAATAGAGACTCCTATTAGAACGAAGATAAAGGGGCTTCTTATTTACTTTGAAAATGGGAGGAATTCCTTTCTTAAGAAGAGGAGGCATAGAAAATCCTCCATTTTAAGATGCAAATAGACTTCTTATATGAAGATCATTGTGCTCGATACACTGAGAGAATCATGATGTAGGATTAGGTCAAATGAACAATAAAAGATGCCATGTTGGGAGATGCTTCCCCACAATGCACACCATCTTAACATGAAGCTACTGCAATAGTGTTAAGAGATCACTGAACCAATCTTGGCATTTGTCCCCAACACTGATGCTATCTTTGTGATTCCCACTGTAAAAGTGTTAGTCATATATTTTTCAAATGCTCTTTCAGTTCTACAGTATGGTCACATATTAGCTTAAGCTGGACATTCACTTTCAACACTCATGGCATGCTGGAAGGGAGTGATCTTAACAAGCATGGTGCTATGACCTTGAGAGCTTTGATCGCATATACCTTTTGGTTAATCTAGAAGGCCCAAAATGAGGTAGTTTTTGGGAACTGCAAGAAAACTCCAAAATCCATTTTCTATCAAGTGATGATGCATGGTTTTGATTGTATTCCTTCTTCCATATACGAGGGCCAACAAGATTTGATAAACCGGATCAATTTTAGATGGTCTCCTCTGCAGCAGGATTGGTATAAGCTCAACACTGATGGCACTTTTCATGAGCCATTCCAGGTTGGTGGGGTGGGATTTTTGCTGCTTCGTGACTCTATTGGCATTTGCTTGCTTGCAGGTGGCAAGAACACTGAGGGCAAAGGCAGCTTCCTCAACGAGTTGGCTGCTATTCGTGAAGGACTGCTGTTGTGTAAGGAGTGGAAGTGGAGACGAATGCAGAATACATGGTACGCCTGTTGCCACGACACTGTGATCCCCCTTGGCGATTTACAACCTCATGCAAGATTTTTTTTTTGTTAGATGCAAAAAATTTCTCATACTTTTCATGAAGGAAATCGATATGCCAACTAGTTGGCAACTAGGGTTAGATCATTCAGATCTCAATTTTTGTTCCAAGGGAATTGGCCCAAAGCCTTCCAACTTTTTTCTTTTTTTTTGAGTACTGATCGCTTAAGCATCGGTCAAGTTCGATATTTGAATTAATCTAAGCTGTTTTTCTTCGAAAAAGAAAATTATGAAGCTACTGCAATGGTGTAGACATGTAGAGGGGAAATGATATTTAATCTCTTCTATTACCAAGTGTTAGGCTTACCTGATTTTGTGATTGTTTAATATCAGTCACGTTGGTCGTAAAGCTACAGACTCGCCCTTGTCAACGCATTCTGTGCATCCTAACCTGTCCAAGGGGGCGCTATGGTATCGAGATGGTGACACCTTCGATAGTGAGTGACGTTGTCGCGAGGGAACCGATGCGAAGACAGGTATATTTGATCCTTGCTATATATTATTATTTCCCCATCAAACAATTTTCTTTTCGGAATATTTTCCAGCTGCACGAGTATATAACACTTATCACAAACAAGCAAGCAATCAGAGACATTCCTAACCTAATATTCTTCTCAGAAATACAAATAAGAGTCGCATCTCCTCAGTCTTATCCTCCAACTAACCTCGATGGTCAGTCAGCCTGTCATCTCCTTGATATCATCGGTTGACATTATATTATTGCAATCAAAACTCATGTTTAGTGATGGTGAATAAGGTACAGCTTGCTTCAGCATTACTACGACCCAAAACTCTTTTATTTCGAGTTGGTGGTGGTTGATTAAAATGACACTCAATTGCTTCTCTTAATTTCGAGTTGGTAGGGGTTGATTAAATAGTACTCAATTGCTGCTCATAATTCATTTACTTCTTAATATATAGCTCCTAGTATTTGCAACATCTCTCCTATTGGCCCCACCTTATATGGGCCCCAGACTCAGACATCGAATATTTGGAAAATAAATACTAATTTAAATGTTTAGGTCGCAATATCAGCGGTTTTCGATAATAATAATAATAATAATAAATCCTAGAGAGAATAAAAATATCTGAAGTCGCTTAAAACCGGCGCGTTCCGCTTGGGACCCACTATCCGCGGGGAGCAGCACCAACCACGTGGCTTCTGTTTGGGCCCGCACACTCGAGTGTTTGCAGCTTGCGGTTCGGGCCCTCTCCGAAAGGCCCCCGATTTCTCGGCCAAGGAAGTCGCGATTCGTTTCTTTATCTTCGTCGCTAGTTGCGCCTACTCCCTCATGCCCTTCCCGCACCTCAGCTCTGTCGGCTGGCCTACCGCCGCTTCTCCGCTGCCGTCCCCACGATCGATCTTGCCCCTGAACCTATCGCCTGCGTCTGGATCATCTCTGCATCCGTCTCGAGGCGCCAGATCTTTTTAGGTACTTAGGTTCCGACTCCGGTTGGGGTTTCTGGGAGATCTGGACATTCTAGGGTTTGCAATGGATTTCTGACTCGAATGTAGCTTTCTTTGCAGGAGTAATTGTGCTCGCTTAGCCTCCTCTTCCTCATCCTCCACCCGTGGTATCTTGATCGCGCTGGTTTGTTTGCAGTGATATGTCCTTGTGATATGTCGGGGCCATTGGATCGGTTCGCTAGGCCCTGTGAGTCGCCTTTTCCTTTTCGTTGTGTCAGATCATAATGACTAGTTTAAATATGTGGACTTTGGATTTTTCATTTTAGATCAATCTGATCTACTGGCTTCTTGTATGAGATCTTAGCAAAATACATCCTTGGTTTTTTATAGCTACTAGTAGGGTATCGATGTATTCTGTAGACTGAATTTTCTGTTGGGTTTCTGATTAATGATTAATTGTCTCAATTTCTTCATGAGCTGTCACCACACTCAAAGAAAAGCAGTATGTTCAATAAAAGCCCTTGGTGTTTATAATTATTCATTTATTGTTCCATGTTTTACAAACTTGAGTCAGGCCAATAAACATTAGGATGGGATTCATTTATTGATAAAAATTATCAATATTGCTGCTAGGTGACTCCTAACACAGACCCGATGCATGGGATCCACGAGTGTGGATGCTACATTATCAGGTCTGTGACAGACCACATTACCGTTAAAATTTGCATGGGTAATTTATCCCATTTAAAAAGCATTTCCCCAAATGTAAACTTATTTGTTTCTGCCTCAAACAAGACTTTACCCAAATTTTTTGATCGGATTTATTGCTTGATCTGGCTTTAGTCATTTTATATTTGATGTTAGAATCCAAATTTTGTTACAAACTTACAATGTACAAGCATTTTTTTTCCCTTTGTTTGGAATCAAAGTGATTAGTTGTGATGTGGAAATTTGTTAATCAGTCATTTGGCAAGATATTACACAACATTTGGGATCTTTCTACTCTTGAAGCTCTATCATTCTATGTCACTCCATTTGTTTCCTTTTATCCTGGGATCTTTCTACTCTTGAAGCTCTATTCTATGTCACTCCATTTGTTTCCTTTTATCAAGTGTCATACTCTTCCATTTGGCATAAGAAAAATTCTCTTGTTTTTCTGCATCCGTTATAATGTATCTTTCTTCATTAATGAATCATGTATGACATCTTTACTTGTTATAGGCTTTGAGGGGTTTTCAAGCCATGATGAGCGAAAGGAACGAAAATCAGATATTGAAAATTCAGAAGACGAAAGAAGGACAAGAATTGGATCGCTGAAGAAAAAAGCTATAAATGCATCTACAAAATTTAGGCATTCTTTAAAGAAAAAGAACAGAAGGAAGAGTGATGGTCGGGTCGTTTCTGTTTCAATTGAGGACATAAGAAATATTGAGGAACTAGAGGCTGTTGATGCATTCCGTCAGTCACTAATTTTAGATGAATTGTTGCCTACAAAGCATGACGATTATCATATGATGCTGAGGTAAGTTATTTCTCTTTTACCAATGTTTTTCCATTAAATATCTTTATATGCTTTTTCCATATATCTTTAAGCGTTTTTTGCAATTTTGACCCTTGTTACCTTCACCAAAACCACCTTTCTTTTTCTCTTGATCCATGCAACCAACCATGGTAGGGAAGATTTATAAGGCTGTCATGCTAATTCTCTCTGAGCAAGTCATTCATCGAACTTATCTACCTTTCTTGCACTTAAATTTGTATTGATTTGCACCAGTGCTTTTTATTTGTCTTTTTCAAGGCATCAAAATATTTCAGAGTTTTTTTTCTCTATTTCATTCTCAATTATTGTTAATATGTGATTCCTTTAAGTCTGCTTAGCTTGATTTATAACTTTGTTCTTTCTAGAATGAAGAAGATTTTAATATTTTGTTTTCTTTTCACTAATTACCTGAAATATTGTTGCTTCTTCAATATTCTCATATACGTTTTTCCTTATGAAGCAAGTTATGCTTACCTTGTTGCTTTGCAGCTAATTTTTCATGCCTAATATTTTGAAAACTTGTTTTCTTATAGATTTCTGAAAGCACGGAAATTTGATATCGAGAAAGCAAAGCATATGTGGGCCGAAATGCTTCAATGGAGAAAGGAATATGGCACGGACACTATTGTTGAGGTTATTACTTATTGAACCTCAAACACTATGAAGCAATTATTTAGTATACAACTGAATAGCTCTGTGAACACCTGTTAAAATGTATAAAATAATAGAGACCTCGGGAGCTTGCCATGTTTATGTTAAGTCAATTTCATGAAGATTTATTTAAGGCACATCTTCAGTGAATTTTAATAACCTAGGAATGGACATATTTATGAGTTTTGATATGTTCTCCTTATATTAACAAGTAAATATTAAACTGTAACATGAGATGCTTATATTAAAATTGTAAATCATCTCACGTGCTAGAATTTGCATTCAAAGGAATGACAGAAGTCATTATCCTGTTAAACTTATATCTTGTTTATTATCTGCATATTACTTTAAACTGTTACTTTGGAATATAATTTTCTATTAAATTATTTCTAACTTTATATGAGTGTTTCTAAGTGATTATGGATTTTTTGTTGGACAAATATAAAACCTTCTTGTAAATTAAACTGCATATTCTATTTTCGGATGTTGGCCTCCTTTTCCCCTTATCCTGTACTAGCAGTTCATCTTTTGTTTACAGTGTCTTTACTTTAAATATCTAATTGAATTTGATCTTTCATCAGGACTTTGAGTATTCTGAGTTAAATGAAGTTCTACAATACTATCCTCATGGTTATCATGGGGTGGACAAAGAGGGGAGACCTGTTTATATTGAAAGGTTGGGGAAAGTCGATCCTAACAAATTAATGCAGGTCACCACTATGGAGCGTTATGTAAAATATCATGTGAAGGAGTTTGAGAGGAGCTTTTTAATTAAATTCCCGGCTTGTACAATTGCTGCAAAAAGGCACATTGACTCAAGTACAACTATTCTTGATGTTCAAGGCGTGGTATGTTATAACAGACTCAGCAACATGAAGAAACATAAATTTTCTTTAGTTAGAATGTACAGTGAACTGACGCATCACTTCAATTCTTGACATGATGTGTCTGATTTATAGGGTTTGAAAAACTTCAGCAAGACTGCCAGAGAACTAATTCAGCGATTGCAGAAGATTGACAATGATAACTACCCTGAGGTATACAAGACATAGTCATCTTCACTTGAGTGGATTTTGAATGTAGTAATATTCACATTGACTAGAAATGCCTGTACCTTGTTGAAACAATGTCTGTAGACCTTGCACCGAATGTTTATCGTCAATGCGGGCCCAGGATTCAGGCTTCTGTGGAACACTGTAAAGTCCTTTCTGGACCCAAAGACTACTTCTAAAATTCATGTAAGTTCTTTTTCATATCTTGATGAAATGGATCTTTACTCAGACTAGAAGATGCATGCTGAGATTGTTTTTCCAACTTCCATCAGGTTCTTGGAACAAAGTACCAGAATAAGCTGTTAGAGATAATCGAGCCCAGGTACGTCCTTTGCCTATTATTTTATACAACATTCGACCATGAAGGCAGGTGTTGACTCTACCTTATAACATATTACTCTGAATTATTCTCCAGTGAGTTGCCAGAGTTTCTTGGTGGTTCTTGTACTTGTGCAGATCATGGAGGATGCCTAAAATCTGAAAAAGGCCCATGGAAGGACCCAAATATACTGAAGGTTTCTGTTAGAATCTCATTTTTTTCAACATTTTCTTTCCTTTTCATGTGCAGTATTTACCATGAGATTTGTTGGTATACAGATGGTCCTTCGTGGTGAAGCACAATGTGCCAGGCAAATTGTAGCTGTTTCAAATGGGGAGGGAAAGATCATTGCTTATGCTAAGCCACAATACCCAGCAGTGAGTTCTCATTTGATATCAGTTCTTGCACTTAAATCAAATTTCTGTGGTACTGAATTATTTGTTGCTGAAACAGATAAGGGGTAGTGATACATCTACTGCCGAATCTGGATCAGAAGCTGAAGATATCGCTTCTCCTAAAGCAGCACGGGCTCATGTATCATATCCTCGCTTGACCCCAGTACATGAAGAGGTAAGTTTGTTTATTATAGTTGTTCAAGAGGTGTATAATCAGTTTTCATTTCCTGTTGCTTCAAAAAGGAAGCTGAATTTTCAAATTTTGCAGTTATGAATCTTCTCTAGCATTGCTTATGACACTGTTTATCCTCTTTTATTGTTCTCTTTACTGTGGGCTTGCACAATATCACTAATTTTGCTTTCATAACAAGAATTAATTATGTCCTTTGTTTTTCTTTATTTGCAGTCTTTTGGCTGTATTCTGTTCTTAACTTTAGCTTTTAGTCTTTATGCCACATACACCTTGTTAATAGTGATAAATGTAGTTGCCTCTGAAATTGTGACGATATCCATCGGTGGCGGTTGTAAGTAGTCATTATTAACATTTATGAATCTCTTGTCTCCTCCTGCAGGCAAAAATGGTTAAGGTAGCTAGTTTCTCTTCTGGATTTCCAGAGTATGATGAATATGTTCCCATGGTAGACAAGGCTGTTGATGGCGGATGGAAGAAAGAAGTCTCTAACAAAAGGCTATCTACATCTAAAGGTCCATGAATCTAATGTTTTTTTTAATAGTTGTTATTGCAAGTAATTTCATCTTTATTACCGATAATTAGAGATATTGAGTATGATCTCAAATATTAATGTTATCCTACACTTGTTTGATTGTTGACATAACAAACCGATTCTATTTGTTGGCAAACTATGGCTTCAAGATATTGGGTTTTCAATGGAGTTGACAAACTTCTTTAGAGCAAATAGATCTACCTCATTTTACAATTTGGTCAATTAGCTTATTTGTTTAATCACCAAAATCCACGGACCAATCTATTTTGGGTTTCCTCCCCTCATCTAAATATCTTCTAAACATCTAATTTGAAAGTTCAAATTCTTGCTAATCCATGCCATTTGCATCAACTTGGTAAAGTTCTGATGTCAACTTACATGGTTATTCAAAGAAGCACCTCAGAGTTCTGTAGGCTTATCTATTGGTGATTACTTTGGGCTCTTTTTGGATTCTCAGCAAATTATTTGAGTGGTTCAAAGAGAATAATTCCTGGAGAGAAGTGAATTTTTATTGCATTTGGGATGCCATGTAGCTTTTAACCTGTCATCATGCTGTATTATTGTTTTCTGAGATAAAGTTGGCTCATGTTATCTTCATTGCAGGAGACTGCTCTATCTCTAAGACACACAACACTCCTCAAGGAGTTCAAGCTCGAACAATCCAATTCCTTGTGACCATCATCATGTTTCTCTATACACTGGTTTATTCAGTCATCAGATGTGTGTCGAAGAGGCTAAAGAATGAAGTCTCTGAAATAGATGAACACGATCCTTGTTTTGCTGCGGATCCTGTGCCCAAAGAGGAATTCCGTCCTCCTTCACCTGCTCCTGTATTTACAGAGGCTGACCTCTTTTCACGCCTTCTAAGAAGGTTGGAAGAGCTGGAAGAAAAGGTGGACACCCTTAAAGCAAAACCATCTGAAATGCCTTCAGAGAAAGATGAGTTGCTCAACGCAGCCGTTTGTCGGGTAGATGCATTAGAAGCTGAGCTTATTGTCACGAAAAAGGTGTGCTTTACGTCCTATCTATCTATTCTATAAATCTTAATCTAACACAAGTGCCTGTGTTATAGAAAATAACACTTGCTAGTGGAGCATAATATTCAAGCCAAAACATTGTCTTTCTTGTCACTTGAATTCTTTGATAAGTGAAACTATTCTCAAACCTGTTCTAGAAGTTCTTAATTCATGATTTAGATGTCCTCATTGCCATACGTCGTATTGCATGTGTGCTTTTTTTTTTATACACATTCCCTGCAGTCATGCAATTAGTTAGCATATACTCTCTTTATGTATTAGTTAGCATATACTCTCTCTTTATGTTTATGATATTTTTGCTGTTTATATTTGATAATGTGTTCTCCTACATGCATCAATGAAATGGTTATGTTCTTGGTAGGCTTTGCATGAAGCTCTTATGAGGCAAGATGAACTTCTTGCATATATTGACCGTCAAGAGGAGGCCAAGATGCGGGTTAGTCAGATGGTCAATTTCATAAATTCTGTCTATGCCGTCGATTGACGAGTCGAATAACTGACCTACTCTTTCGCATATCTGCAGAAGAAGAAATTTTGCTTTTGAAGCAAGGGTGAAAATGGATGCCTTTCGCCACCTTGAACTTTGTCCCCTCTGCTGCTTAATGGACCATGGTTTTGATGTGAATTCATCAAAACACACCAGCCACTGACTAGAACAGTGAAATAAACCATGAAACCAGACATTTTGAGAAGTAAATAATCTAGTTTTAAGTTGCTGGCTCGCTTAATGTCTTTCGAAGCCACTTTGTGCTCCTCCAATTCCAATGCTTTTGCCACCTGATCCATCAATATGCAGTGGTTTAGTGGAACAAGATTGGCGGTGGAGATCAACAGTCGTAAATAAATGATACTTGTGTTCTTCTCTTAGATGCCTTGTTATCTGTTTTATTTCTCAGAGCAATCATGGCATGATCCTTTTGTCACCGCAGCGGCTTGGTTCGGATTGGCATATTGGCGATAATATGGATTTTGTATACTTGTTGGAGTCATTGGTGTGGTATGGTCACCGGCCTTTGATGAATTTGATGTAGTCAGTCTACTATGGCCATTGATCTCTCTCTCTCTCTCTCTCTCTCTCTCTCTCTCTCTCTAAGATAAAATTTTGAAATTATTATTATTTATTTCTGTACAATATTTTTTATTTTCTAAGAGATGAAATTATTCTTTATTTCACGTTGTAAGTCATCACCTTTGTCCCATTGTCGTCCGATTGCACCAGGCCCTCGATCCTTGCGGCTTCCGCCTTCATCTATCCTTGGTTATCACCTTTGAAGTCCATAATCTTGTGGTGTTGTCGTGGAACACTCCCTCGAACATCCTTTGCGGACAACGAATGCGTGTGGGCAATGACTACAAGGGTGTGTGAGCAAGAAGATCGTGTGGGCAAGGACAAGAGAAAGGGGCGTAAGTTTCTATCGATCTCTAGCAACTTTCACCAATTCAGAGAGAACCAAAAATCTTGATCACCTAGATCATTAAGGGTGCAACCTTACAATATTACATCCATGTCCACTCCAAGAAGAAACCAAAACCCACCCCATCAAAAAGATCTTCAACACAATTATTCGCTTCAGCATCAAACAAAAGAAACAACTTGTATCATGTGCGAATGCCAAATTCCAGCTGGGATTGACCCACCCAATCCAATTATATACAGAGGGAGCAACAGAAATGCTCGAAAGCTGAAGACGGATGCATAAGCCCAGAGATCTTGTTCAGCTTTTACTTCCTTATTATGTACATGATGTTATTATGTAGGAGTATAAGCAAAGAAAACACTTTAACAACTAGCACATATCTTTTGCTTTCATTTTTCACGGCTCTCCATAGCACTGCCTTCAGTTGTTGAAGACCTCGAGACAGGAAGATAAGACCATGCAATGGCAGTGGCACCAACAGTCACAAGGAGACCAACTGAGCACCAAAACCATTTCTGCCTTCTCTTGCGCCTGTTACGATGTTGTCGTGCCAATTCTGCAATGACAATAATCAATGATCAAAAGAAGCACAAATGTTCCTTTTACTGCTTTCACTTATGGGTGCGGAGATGGGCTCACGTGCAGGCATGGTAGTTCATAATTCTGAATACAGGTAAAAGTTGGGTACATTATCTAAACTAAACAGCAAATGTAACAGGATAGCAAACTGAGAATATTGCATAAAAAGCAATCTAAGTATTTCAAATATCATGTTAATAAAGTTCATTTACTAAAAAAATTCACAAAAGCAGATATCTGTGAAGTAGACTGAGCTAAAGCTGCTAGATAACAATAATCAACACTGCATGTAGGCTGATATCAAACCTCCATAAAGCTTAGATGTCAATGGTACTTAGGGTATGAAAGTGATCCAAAATTGTTGCTTAAAGTGAAAGCTACCATCTAAATGTAAGATCACCAAACTTACAGAAATGATGCAACCATGATTCAATTGGAGCAAATAGAAGCAACTCCGTTAGCGGCAAAAATGTTGTGGATCCTTGCAATAATTGTTGTGAATCTCACCAAAGTAATGTCCAAATATCACGGTGATACATTTCAAAAAATTAATTCTCGCATTAAACATCATATGCTTATTTATCTTTTAGGTATTCAAGATTGATAGAGAAAAAAACTCTTTTTCTAATATATTATGTTCACAGCAAGAGACTAAAAATATCAGCATAAGCCAACTAAAGCTGTCAAAATATCTGGGAGAAGTTGATCCAAAATGTCATATCTACGATAGTCTTCTCATATCCCTCACAATAATTGTTGTAGGCCTCACCTAACTTCTCTTCAAAAATATTCTCGTAAATTAAATTCAAAATATTATTTCTCACATTTAATTTGGTATTATTGATTAATTTTCTTATTATTCATATGTAATAGATGAGCTTCATTCTAAAAAATTATTTATAGCAAGATAACAAAAAAATCAAACTAAACCAAATAAATTGCAAACCTATTAGGGATAAGTTAATCCAAAATGTCAGCTTTACACCCTAACCTTCAAGTGAAAAGACTTCAAAGAACACTTCATTTGAATCATAAAATTAACAAGTGTTTTGAATAATGAATAATCATGTATCAAACTAGTAGCATGAATGACCAGTCATTCTGATAATGCCCCCTAAACTAGAATCCTGCCCCTGCTAATGAAATATGTCTAGTCAAATAAAAAGTCATAAAAATAAGGTCATCCATTTTTCTAATAAATTTATCATATCAGAATCAGCCTGACAATGCAAATTAAGTGTTAAGGTGAATAGAATGAAAATAAATATCTACTGTTAAGAAATGTGGCCTCAGTGATACATGAATCAAAGTTTTTTTCTGCTTAGGATTAACTACAGTTATGTTCCATCGTATCTCAATGATACCAAAGTTTTCCAACTAGATATTCTGCAAGAAGGTAAAAACTGTAGAAAGAACATAAAAGGATCCAGTATCTTCAGACTTTAACCGCTTGGTTAAAAGCTACAAAGAGGGACAGTTCTAGTTTGAATTTCAAAAGTTTGTTAACCAAAAATATTCTGTGTGTGTGCATGTGTGTATGTGGTTCATCAGTTGGCAAATACTGATTAGTGAGACTTGCCCAAGGAAAAACCTGCAGTTCTCTTTATAAATTGCTATTCACATTCTTGATGACACTTACAGCCACAGAAATATCATATATGAATTCAAGACATGATCAAAAGGATAGCCAATAACATGCTTGATTAAGACTAAGTGGAGAAATAATGTGTTTCGCTTCTTAATGTAAATTTAGCATTCTCACCAATTGCTTCTTGGTTTCTTTGAGACATCTCCCTGTTTGCAGCTTCATAATACTGGAGGCGATCACGTAATCTAGCAATCTCAAAGTTCTTAGATTCAATTTGAGGTTCTGTCTCCATTTCAACCTCAGCACGAGAACAAGCCCTGCCTATGGCATTGGCCACAAAGCGTGAAACAACAATATGCTGGCACAACTCTGCAGGATCAACATTGGGCTGTTTATCCACCTCAATGGTGAAAGTTGGAGCAGAAAACTTCAAGCCGACAAGTGACAGATGATGACTCAGCATCTTCCACTGGTTTTGCAATTTCTCAACTGCTTCTTCAGTTTGCTTGTGTTTCTCTATCTCCATCAATAAATTCAGCCTCGTCTCACGCAGTTCATCTTCAATAATTCGATAAGATTGTGAAGTACCATCACTGGAAATCTCTGTATCAAGCAAAAGAAATTGAGTACATCTAATTTATGGTCTTCAGTGAAATCTAGATCATGGAGTGATTCAGTTACAAAACGATCAACTGTTAAGTATGTCATTAGAATACTGATCATCTGAAGAATATATTAATGTGATCCGACGAGCCTCGAGAAGGCAAGCCACAATTTGATGAGTCTGTCATTTATAGGTCTATCCAATGTTTTAAAAGCGGTTTAGGCAGTTGCATATGTGGATCGATCGCAAGATGCACTTATTAGCAGATCAACGATATAACAAGGTCACATTCAGTATACGTGGCCACAAAGGATGCATCATCTTTGGGCATGCAGATAGAATCATATGGTAACAATATATTAGCTAAATGCTATAAACTCTTACATTTAGCCTAAATGAATGAATCATTATGTTGCTTATTCATATAATGTTTATCAGCATATAATATGCTATATTCGCTTGTGCAGTTACAGAAGTTAGTTTCATTATCTTATGATTATAGGATTTACATGTTTATATCACAAGCTAGTTGAGAAGGTTATATCTGATAGAAATCTATACTCGACTTCCACTGAAATTCTTATTCCAGTAACAGCTTCCCAAATTGACGAGCCTCTTTGTTTGCGATTGATCTAAAGTATCTAATATTTTGGCAATATTAAAAAAATTGAACAGAGTACAATATACTAGCTTGATAACTTGTAAAGGCGGTTACAGTCTACTTACAGGTCATTGCATTTTATGTTAGTTGATTACAGTTAAATGCTAGCATATGGGTGGATCTGTTCCATAACATGGGCCCATGCCACTCACAAGTTAAGAAATGCTTTGGGACTTTACTCTTGTTCAAGTTCCATGGTTTTTGTGACAAATCCAGATGCTTTCAAGGTTGTGATGACCGAATCCATGAGAAACTATGTGCTCTATCGACGCAATAGCTTTCTATGTAATCTAAACATCATTAAGTGCTATAGATTTCCCTTTTGGACTTTTATATTCCCTGGCGTCCTTGACAAACTTATTTCACGATATGATTTCTTTTCCCTACCAATATTCTCACTTTCTTATGTTATTCTATTTACATATAAAACATCCCCATTTAATACAGGATCAGAGATTATACAAACTACTTTTCTAAACTTGGCACCAAAGAACTATTCTACACATATAAGATATTCTATTGCAGAAAAACTCCCAAGTGTTTCAGCTATTGCATGAGATCCACTTAATCGATGAAACTAGCATCAAACATCATATCAATAATAGTCATGCTTCATAACCTCAGATGGTACACATCTTGTCAAATAATACCAAAAACAAGAAAAGAAGGCTAATAAAATGATAGTATTATCTGAGACCTATGAAAGTGTACCTTCAAACGCATCGAAATACTCCCCCGAAGGAGTACCAGGCCTCCAGCACACAGAACCATTACTTCTGTCGAGCTCAGGATTGCTAGAGGTGCTAAGAGAGTCCTGGGGATCAAAGAAATCCTCAGTCTCCATGTCTCCTTCCGAATCAACAGGGCATGGCTTGGCCAATTCCTCGGACCCGACAACCCCACTTTCCACATGCACGTCTTTGAGCTTCTCTTCATGAAGTTCAACTGTGACCGAGTCCGGTTCACCTTGGACTCCATGCGAAGCCCCGGGCTTCCCTTTCCCATCGAACTCGTTGCCATGAGAACCATTCACACCAACTTCAACTCCATTTCCATTGACGGCCTCAGCCTTCTGCTCCACCTGCGGCGGCGGCGGCGGTCGGCTTCCACCGTTGAGGAGGCGCGGCCCCCGTCGCTTGTGGTTGATGATGTAAGGAGACGCGGGAGGGAAAGACGAGGCGGAGTCCGGAAGCGGAGTGGACTCGGGAATGGCGTAGAGAGCCGGCGAGATGTTGGGGCGAGGGATGCTCTTCGTCGCGGACGAGTTCTGCGGTATCGGTGGCCGCCCCACCATGGTCGGCGCCGGTGGAGGTCGCTCGGGAGCGGTGGGCCTCCGAGACTCCAGCCCTAGAAAGGTCAGTATCGCCGACCCAAAGCGAACCCTTTCAGTTAGCTAAAGATGGCGTGTTTACCGACATCCAAAACCTCATCACAAATCATCATCAACAGCACAAACAAAATCTTACCAGAATATAATGAATCAACTTGGACCGCTGGAGAAACCGAGTCGAAGCAAATCTGCGAACGCAAGGATATGACCGGTGAGAGATCCACAACAGAGCGGAGGCGATCGATCGATCGATTCACCCTAAAATTGGATACCCATCCACCAGAAACTGTAGGATTTGGGGAGCCGGCGAAACCCTAGAATTTCAAAATGAGTTGACCTCCGAAATAAATAGAAAAATATTATTCTGCATATTATGATACATTTCACGCTTCTATTTTTCTAACAGCAGTCACATTTCGTGTCGTATGATCGACGCCCGTTGACATATTGTTAGGTTTGACCGACCGGATTGATCTCTCTCTGTATATATATATTCGAACTTAGGGGCAAAAGTCAAACGCAGCAATGGATTTTATTTTTTTGTAATGTAGGATCAGGTAGATAATAATGATGTAAATATTTGATGGATATAAGATAGGGACTTCTACGGATTAATCAGATTAAATTAAAAGATAGTAATGATGCAAATATTTGATGGGTATAAGATATGAACTTCAACGGATTAAAAAATTAAACGATTCATTCGAATAAGATAATGGATTGAAGGGTTGAGGTCGAGATTATGCACAACACAAATAATATTAATAGAAATAACAAATAATTATCCTTATTCTTTACCTTTAATAGTTTCTCACGAGGATATGAATCTATAATCGCCGTGTCATCTCCATTTGATCATATTATATTAGCATTTCAATTACGTTTGTTCCACATACTATATACTATAGGGGTCTAACTTTATAAGACTAATAGTGTGATGTTAACAAGGGAATCAACTCGCTCATGAGATCGATCAGACAATATTAGTGGGAAAATTATCTCGACAAACTATTATTTTGTATCCTTTGGATTTTATGCGTTATTTTACAATCTCATTAATTATGATGTCAACCCAATGATCATATATTACACTATAAAAAGTTTTAATATACATAGTTAGTAATAAATAATCTCTGATTCAATATATTTGAATGAATTCTTGGAATATGTACTAACTTTAAGTATACATCTTAATATGATTTATGTATAGTGTCGTATCAAATCTCTTGATCTCCCAACACCTCGGACATAGTTTTAACAATCCAATTACATTTAAGAAGAACTCAATCCAATTAGTAACTAAAAAGAGAGTCA